>JAODLI010000018.1:7119302-7136827 GCA_027575585.1 Percopsis omiscomaycus
TGTGTGTGTGTGTGTGTGTGTGTGTGTGTGTGTGTGTGTGTGTGTGTGTGTGTGTGTGTGTGTGTGTGTGTGAAGGGCCTTGGAAGTAATGCGGAAGCCTGTGTCACAAACCAAACTTTACTTGGGAGCAGCAGGGGAGTCGTTTAGCAAGGCTGGCCTCTGTTTCAGGAACCCGGAGGATTGGGGAACAGCAGGTCCTGATTTATGCTGGGCCTTTTATTTGACATCGTTGTCAAACGTGATTACAATTATGTATATCAGGGTCTTTTCTGTTGCTGTTGATTGCTGCAGAGTGCATTAATCAGATTAGTGAGATACAGCGGAACGGCAAACGCAGCTGTTTGAGAGGCTACTGGCTTCTGCTAGGAGATGTCCAATAAAAACTGAGAATGAGAAGGCAACTTGTTGTAGAGTGGTGGTGTGTTAGAACTCGTATTGTTATTGCTGTTATTTTAAACTTTCCTGTTCACTGTCAAATAGCAGAATTAGCTCCAAGATTAACGAATTTTAGCCGAAGTCGGATCGCTATGTGTTTGGAACCTGAGTGGAATCACAGGATTGGACAAACCAAAACCACATAGGCACTCACATGTATGCACACACTCCATAAGTGTGTGATACAGGGACAGTGACTTCTCATCACCATTTTTTGCCAAATGAGATGTTGTGTTGTGTCTGTATTTGTGCTAGAACTCCGTCTGAGGCCCATGTGTCCCGGAGAAGAACACTGACAAGGGAACAGATGGCTGTACAGACACAATATGTGGACACGGCTCGACTTCTGTTGAAAACACCTTCGAATGGTTTCGACCGCTCCTCAAGTAGATCACCTCCTTGAACCTCCTTGATTGAGTTACCTCATATTTAATGCTTCATGGGTGGACTGCACTTGGGTTACGACCCGACATGCAAACTACAGTCCAATCCGTTATCCACAGACATTCAATGGTCACTTCCAGTATTGAAATAAAAAAATGTGCAGATGCATATTTGACAGAGATGCATGATATTCCATTATGCAGTTTCCAGCTAGAGTTGCTAATGGTCCCTCTGGAATTGTGCAAAGTGCTGAATGTACTTAGCTGTAAACTTACTGCTGTAACACACTATTTTGTTAATAGGCCATGTGATAAATAGAATAACCTATGGAATACACTGGGATTCGGTGTTTGATTTTGTATTCCATGTGAACTATCATTTCTACTATTCAAATAATAATCATGTAATAATGTTATTTTCTTCCCCTCTTAAAAAACACTGCAGCCAGGACCATGTTAACAAAACATCTGTTTCGGCTTGTTAACAATTGTTTGAATGTTAACACCAGAGGTACAGTATTTGAATTAATGGGACAAGGCAGGTGTTCATGTGAGGAGATTAAGCCTTCTGATTAACATGTTAGCTAACATGTGGTTGCTAAAACAACAAAACTGAAATGACCAGTTCACGGTTGTGGGATCAGGCTAAAATCCTTCTTCGTTCGTTCTTACCTCTGTAGCTACCGGGTCTAGACAGGAGCCTTTTTAAGGGCCTACGCACGTCTCTTGTGTGTATAGAAATATGTGTGTGAGCAAAAAAGACGAGCACTCCAATAGGTGTGCCTGCCTGCCATCCCGCATGATTGATGGATCATTCTCACATCAATCTGATGCTGAGCAGCTATAATTGGATTATTTACACGCCACAGAGGCACGTGGGGCCTAGCTTGCCCAAACCCAAGTGGTCACAAGGTCCCGGGTCCCAGGTGAGAGACTCTGATAACCTTCAGTTAATATCCCTACGCTCCTCTGGTTATCCACAGCTAACCAGTCAACACAGATCATATCAATTAGCACTAGCAAAAACTATATGGCATTTAGTTGACACTGCTATTTAGAGCACCTTACAAGAACCACCTCAGAGCAAGGTTTGATTCCTATACATCAAAATACCTTTGTAAAAAAAACTGCAATGATTGATTTGTTGTGTATAGAGTGCAGTGCTTTGGTCATTTGTTGCATCTTACAATAAATAGACCTACTGTATATGTACTATACATATAACTTTATATCTACTAATTATGTATATTAGAAAATCTTCGGTAGGCTACCCAAATGAAAATATATTGTATAGTATATACATTTTAACACATCTAAGCACACAAACAATGCAAAAATGTATGATAAATGTATACAATTTATACATTCTCATTGAAATGTAACATAATTAATTTTGGAAATTGATGTAACTTTGTTTTTTAAGGATGTATAAATGATTACATTTAGGTAACTCACAACTATGTAATTTAGCTTTTATTACATTTACCAGAACTGACTTAAAATTAGTACAATTACAAGGAGCAGATAAGGGTTAGGTATTTTGCTCTAGGATGCGTACTGGTAGGCCAACTCCTTGAGGCTTGAATTAAGGAATTACGGAACTAAAGCTACGAATATTTATATGACTTTAGCATTGCTAGCGTTATAGCATGTACCTTTCCCTTCACACCTCTCTGACGTCAGTACCACCCTGCTGTAGAAGTGCGATGTGTGACACTCTGTGGAGGACGTCAGAGGGACTCTGTCAACAGCGCTGGATGGTTTTCCAGCCCTCTGATGAAAACAGCCAGCCCTGGACTGGGACCGACTGCTGGAATGTCCCATGTGCGCAGGAAGCTGTGTTCTGCACAACAGCAGTGCCCTATTTGCACCTCACCAAGCGAGAGGTTACCACGGCGACAGTGAATCTACACTCTCAGAAATGTGGCTCTCTCAGAACCAAGTCTTGGCAGCAGCAGCCAGATTCATTTTGTCATGAAGCCTTTCAGTTTTATTTTAGCCTGTAAAAGTTTTAATACACGGGGTGATTTTTAACATTGGATTAATATGTAAATTTCTACGAGGGACCCTCTTCGGTTATTGCTCATATGATGCTTTTATGAGTTTGATTTTGAAATTGAACAGCTATTGGGGATGAAATCTAATGTATTACCTGAACAAAAAAATGAATGTGACCTCCAAAGAGCTAAATAAAACAAAGTATGGGCCGCATTAATCATCACATCCTGCATTTGGTAATGGGCCGTGTTTTTTGTTTATTTTCTGGTCATTTCAAGGTTTCACACACTTGTTTTCTGAAGAGCAGGGGAACCAATAGCAAAAGCATGTATTTGTTATTTTCCAATAAAACTTTGGAAAAGTACATACAAGTATATTATTATAAGCACTACTCTTTTTTTCTTTCATTCTTTTTTAAACATTTCATGTCCTCTGAAATTCATTCTTTCCATTCTCCATGTTAACATATTCTGTGATGAGCAGTCCAGGTTTTTGTGGTGCTTGTGTAGAAGGAGCTTGCAAGCCACAGTGATAAAAGACAAAAGCCCAGATCATTTCCATACTGCTGTCTTCTCTCTGATTATGATTAAATCTATGCAGGCTACAGACCTCCCACAGACCTTTTTGCCCTGATTAAAAGGCAGAACAGTAATGCACACTGTCCACTGAAAAAAGTGCATACCCATCTTTCTGCATACTGCATAAATTCTCTGGAAAATTCCACAAGATTGTTTTTTATTAGGGTAAAGTTCCCAGGAACAGCACAGCCAATAAAAAACCAACCAGATAAAAGCACAGGGAGGATTAGGAAGGGATGAAAGCTGTAAAATTTTCCATATTATCTTGTGAAAAGCTAGGTTCTCTGTGCTCCCTTATTACATTTACTTTAATTATTCTGAAGGGCAGAGCTAAACTGGGAGTAATTGGAAGGTTTAGCAAATCGGCCCAGTGTATCCACTTCTAATTCTGACCCTTCTTTTCTCAGGTGTCATGAAATACACATATTTTTTCTCATGGCAAAAAGCGGTATACAGACTCGGTCATAAATAAAAGTACATTCTTGTCCATAGAAAACCTGACTCCCCCCTGTGCTGCCGTCTGTGTTGCGTGTCTAAGGATCGCACCACAAGTCATGGAGACTCATAAAAGCAGAGGCAAAGAGACATTGAAATATCTGAACCTTGCAAAGATAAACAAACTGAAGTATTCATTTCACATTTTATGGGCTGTCCAAAGAATTCTGTCCTCCATCAGGAGTTTTTGGTGTACCTCAGAGCCTTTAGGACTACAGGTCAATTTGCACAATCAAAAGCACATAAAAGCAACACACATGATCAGACGCAAATACACACACACACACACACACGCACACAATAAATAAATAGTTAAATAAATGGGCTTACTTTTCCCAGTGCATGGATCGGTTTTCACTGTTTAGTACTAAGAACCATCTGGGGTTTTCCTTTCACTCTGTTTTGTGGAGCACAGATGCTCCTTTTGTGGTGTGCTCCAAATCTTAATAAGCAGTTAAAATATTTACCGAGGTGGGATTTTCCCCCACAAACCCACTTTCTTCTTCTGTTTCCTTTCTTTTTTTATCATTATTATTATTTATACCATTTCACAGCCAAAAAAATGGAGATGTCCACTAAATGTGATTGATTGGCCTTAAAAATGGCCATTATTACCATTAAGCCCCACATGTCAGCTGCTGCCTTTGTGCCGGCTGTATTTCTAAGCTAACCAGTGATCCATGAGCGCAGACAGGAGGGGCAAGAATGTAATGCTGTGAAAGAAATGGCCGTTTCTCTATGGATCCTTCACTTGATTAAAAATACAGCTGCAGACACTAGCATACGAGAGGCAGGGAAAGTGAAAAAAGAGAAGAAGAAGGTGGCAAAGGGGAGTGCACTGATGTTTAACAAAAAGGAACTTCCACTGAATAGAATTAGTAACTGAAAATACAAAAGTGAAAATCAAGGCTGTTAGTGTGTCTGTGCCACTGTTACATGGCCTACAGATAATTGAATACCATTTCCAGCGCACACGGTTGTGCAAGTGGGGAAGATGTGGTGAGAAGATTTGCATTGTTGTTGTCGCTAATGTGGCAAGTTATCAACCTGGCACATGCAAAGCACTCGCTAATAAGACACAGAAAAGGAAAAGTTATACCTGTGTGCTGTGTCTATAGCTAACCCCCCTCATACTTTCACAGTTATTTTGTGTAAATTGGGGCAGAATGTATTTGAAGTCCACACTTTTATTTCTAAAACATATTTTTCTATTTATTTATACACATGGGAGGATTCCATTGATGTTAGCAAGACTGTATTTTATAACTATTCCGTTCCAGACAAGCATTATTGCTCCTATATAATGTTTACTAAAAAGTGATTCATTCCCACTCCTAATATAACTTCATGTTTGAGGATATGATTGGGCGTGTGTGGCATAATGGCGGTGTGTTTACATAATATGTGTAAGTGATGATCTCATGGGAGATGTAAACAGCAAAGGCTCATAACTATGTGATGCAGTGAGTCATCACAGTCACACAGTGGTGTTTGGATTAGACTTCCTGCAAATTAAATGCTTTCGCATGTAAGTGGACTAAATATGGTAGTTTTAGGCAACCCAAAGGAAGAAGCCTTTTGCCCAATCAAGAAATATGTTTTAGGGCATTGTTAAACACAGGAAATGGTAATTTCACCATGCACTTCCTGTACTGACATTTCCACAACATTTGTATTCCCCTTTCTCAACGAGGGGAGGGGAGAGAAACTGAAAAAATTAAGCCATGCTGCCAACTGTGTTTACTGCAACATTATAATAACACATTCCTCAATTCAATATGAATTTATCACCTCTAAAAGATACTTCTCACTGTGAATGTTTCCAGTAACGCAACATCTTGCAGTACAGTACAGTATTTACATAACCAACAGGGAGTTAATTTTAAACAGGCCTAGTATTCCCAACCCTGACAGACAGCTGAAGCCTGCATGGCTTCATACAATTTCACCTTTATCTCAAACACAGCAGTGGTTCCTTGCTGGCCTTTGACATGATCCAGTGTCTCAGACCTGTCTCCTGCATTGAGTTGACGATGGCAATGGGTCTCCTGAGCCCCCTGTAGGAGTCATCAGTCATGTAGACAGCCCTGGCCATTCATTTGCACTGTGAGTGTTATGATTAATGGACACCTAGCACACAGGTGACCAACCTGTACAGTAGTGGAGTTCATTAACTGTTCATTAGCTCGATCTCGATGTGAGGCCTGAGACCACCAAGGGTTCATGAAAGGCTTTGAGATGATTTTGAAATGACCTTTATTATTTAAAAGAAGTTTGCAACTCCCTGTGTGAAGCACTCCTTTAGGGCCGTGGATCAAGACATGTGGGAGCTGCTGCATTATATCAGACAGGATCTGCTGGATCTTCATGTGCGTCTGTGTTGGCACACTGTTCTGGGCTGAACAAGAGCTTAAGAACCGGCCCGAGGTCCGGATAACATGACCTCACACGCGTTGCAGAGCGGAAAGATTCCCAGAGGTCGGAGCGCTTTTGTTCCTCAGAAAGGAAGTGCCTAGGGGTCCGCAGGACCATCGAGTGACCTCACAAGGGGAATCATCGAGCAAAGGGCAATCTACTCAAGACGCCCACCAGAGTCCCAGCAAAGTACACTGTCACGGCGTTGTATCTGTGTGCTTGGATACTGTAAAGCATTATCTGGGTATTTTGTTTGTTCATTTGGCAGGGTTGTGCTGAAGACAGAAGCCAGAGACATTTGTGATTGTGGGACATTCCAACACACAATAGTCAAAGAAAGCATACTGCATTGAGCATTTGATGCAATTATTTTATCACTAGTTTTCGTTTTAATAAATAGCTTTCCTCACCGTTAAGTTTTAAATGTTCAATACAGCCCTTGTGGTTAAACCACTGTTACAGAAACAGTGTTTTGGTTTCAAATTCACAGACTGCATACCCCTCCTAGAGTGAGTGGCTTGCACTTCTCTCTAGTCCTCCCCCTACAGCATCATAGGCTCACACCTTCTCTACCCCTCCCCCTACAGCTAAGTGTTTCAAAACAAACGGTGAACTGCCCCAAATCCCTAAAAGTCTATCTCCTTCAGGGTTCTTTAAAATAAGTCACCCCCCCCCCCCTCCCCCCTTATCTGTGGCTCAACATCCCTCTCTTCCTCCCTCCAGCCATCACTCTCTTCTCTTCTCGGTGTCGTTGGTTTGTTCAGCAGAGCAGACACCACGTGGCCGCTCTTTTATAGCACGGCACCGTTTGTTTTATTTATCTGACAGGCGTCCCCCCTGTATTGTCCCAGGTTATCAGTGCTCTCCTGCAGATCGCGTTACTGCCGGTGCGAGGCTCTGACCCGTCCCAGGGTTCACCGCTAAATCTGATTCTTATCATTACCTCCGTGATAAATTGGCAAGGCTTAGGGGGAGATTACTCCGTTCGTCCTGTTCCCCTTTTTCCCACTACCGGCGGGGCTCTCCGACGGCCCCGGAGCTGTCATCCCGTCTCACTCCAGAGGAAGGCCGATGCTCAACTCTGTTCCTCTAAAGATTTGGTGACTTTAGAAAGAGAGAGAAAAGCCCCAGTGCTGTTCCCATGTGAATGGGCTCTTATCTCCAGTGGGCGTCCCTAAAACCTTCTTCCCACTGAGCCTGGCTCCTCTGAGAGTTAGTCAGCAAACCTTCATACTGACAGCTGAGCTCCCTTATCGATTTTTCACACGGTTCTTATCTGTAGCAATAGTTTCAGAAAGTTTTGTGTGTATGTGGAGGTGTGTTGTTGGTCTACTAAATAAAAGAGATGTCTTTTCTAATGTAATACACACTCCTACAGTTCCCTGCTGTGTGTTTGAAGGCTTTCTGAATGTCTATCTCAATTTCTTCAGCTGCGCTTGCCATTTTAATGTGATTTTGGACAAATAATTATGAAGATATAGTGTTATGAGAACCACCTAGTATGAAATGCCCCATATGTGTCTGTCCTAGCTGCGTTAATCTAAGTCTGTGGCTGTATTTAATAAATATCCAGTATTTTTAATATGTTGCATTGTTCATATGCTTACAGTATTGCAACTGTATCATGGGTAGGCCTATGCACATTTACCACATCATGATCATAATTTGGTACTAACAAGATATATTATTTGATCACTGGTGTAATGGTAGATTTAGATTATATCTGGCACTAGAGAGCATGCTTTGTACTGTTTAATTCTTTTGAAACAATGTGTGGGTGTGTTAGTGTGTATCCATATCTACTGTAGCATGTAGTCATGTCTTTGTCTTGCTAGTAGACACTGTGTGACTCACATTGTGGCCTGATTCCTTTTATATATTGGTCAATAACGGCCTACCCTATTGGCCACCTCAGGGAAATATGGAATTCATTATTTAGTTACAATGTGGGGTCAGAGGTTAAACTGAAACAATGACAAAATGGACAAATGGTTTGCTTTGGCCCTCGGATGGGGGACTGCTCTGAACACGGCAGAAGAAAGCACTAATGCTAACATTAGCAGCTGGCTTCTCTCACCTATATCATGTAGACAGTTTTACCATCACTAAGCTAGCAGAAGTGCATGACCGTGTGATGGAGCACCCTAATGTTAGCCCCAGGTCGCAATACCCAACCAAAGTTCACAATCTTTATGTAAACAGTTAGGAGGATGCATACATTCACCATATTCATCAGTGTGAGAGTTCACAGCTGCTGTCATGCAAGCTGTAAAAGCATAGCTTACAATATTGTCATCACCCTGGTGGTCCGTTTCTAGTCAAGTGGGAAATGTAGGTTTGCAATTTTTTGCTTAGAATCAAATGTTTTTCTCCCACACATTCTAGAATTGTGTGCATTTTAATTAACTCACTTTGATTATTTCCATTGATTTACAATATTATATAATAATGGTAACCAACCATTTGGAGGTATAGCGATATAGGCAGCTCCATAAGCATATCACGCTGACCCTTGACCTCTTTGGCGCTACTCTATTTGACCCAATTATTAGCTGAAATGACGAATTTGATCTCCTTTCAAAAGCAGCCTGAAAAAAGGCCTCTATTCTTTCCCCATCATGTTTGGGCAGCAGGCTAACAAGAGAAGACTAGTGCATAATGATGATAGATTCCACACCCAGGACCTTGGAGAACAATCACTCCCAGAATGCCATGCAGCAAGCTGACCTCCTGACCTGACTCAGGCCACAGAGCAAAGAAAAATCTATAAGCAGATTTGGAGGCTGGACTGACCACTGGCCAGAACGACTGGTCAGTGAGCATAGCTTGCAGAACATAGTTTGCAGAACAAACATTCTCTACAGCTGGGAAATAATCCTATTGGAGGCCTCTTATCCGGGCCTTGTAAAATAAAAGGGTTGTAAGATATGCAAAACATTTAAAAAACCGAATCAAGCACAATCTGTTACACGACAAGGTGAATTTTGGTCCAAAGAGGCAAGACGAGACTGTTTTAATTGAGCCCTTTGGTGGTCCTCTGTGGCTCCCATCTTTTAACCTTAGGAGGGATTCTGTGTTGCACCTCAGCAACCACTGTTCTCCCTCAGTGAGAGACAGGCTAGCTACAAGACCTACAGTGCAGAGGGCGGCTGTATTTTCCATCATCTTGTGCATATGTATGGCTGAAACACAACAATCAACTACAGGTTCTTTTTCCTGCACACCATTCTGTGTGCAGGAGTTGTAATTTACACAAACACCTGCCGTGACTTAACTGTCAGCTGTGGTTCCTGTCGCTTTTTACACCTTACCCAAATAGGTTGGGAGTCTTTACAAGCTGGGTGATAATCCTACCTTTAAAAGCTGCTAAGAAGGCTGCCTTCACTGCTTTCTGTAGGAATAAACACCCCGCTGATGCCTTGACCACAATGCACCGTGCCACCATGTTCTGTTTTTTTTTTCTTTTCTATGAATATATTTACAATATAACTACTAATATAAATACTAATGTTACTACTATAACTACTGTACCCATGTGTGCATTTTGAGGTGGAAGTCATAAAAGCGGAAAAACGGAATAACCGTAGTGATTGTGATGTTTAAGTTCAAAATTGCTGGTTGCAGATTGATGGCTTTTGTATAGTGCTTTTCATGTGTTCAAATATGCTTCATAACTCAGCCCTGAGTGTATAAACCTGGATCCTAGTGGATGCTTGCAGAAGAACAGAGGTGCTTGGAAAAGCCTGTTATGCCCCTGATGGCAGCCGGCTGTAGACCTTATCATCTACTGCTGATTATATTTTGCTGACATTATCCACACAGGCGCATGCACTTTGACACAATTTTTTTGTTGAATTTACTGCTTGTAAAGGGGGAAAAACAAAAATTGTCTTCATCGACAGTTTTGTGTACTCCTATTTTGGTTGGGTTGACTGAGGCTTGTTTTGTATGAAAACCTTTTGCTTTGTTTTTGAGTTGCATAATTGTTATAGCAAACCATTGTAATAATATCCAGTGGTATTTTGTTTTTCTGACCAGCTAGATATTGATTCATCTCTTGTCCTTATCTCCCAATGGGGGGTTGGGGAGGGGGTCACAGATTCATGGGAAACCGTAAATGGGGCCTTTCATAAAAGTCCATGGGTACAAACATTGTGCATTCAAGGACAAATTGTTTTCCATGAAAAAACTGATAAAACCATCTGTTCATCACTGAGCAAACTTTACTCATTATTTGCATTCAGTAAAAATTCCATTTCAGGGACAGGCTGGTGTTGTCCGGACATTTGGCAGTTCCTGGATCAAACCCTAGAAATGAATCTTTGTCTTTGTCCCCCAACGACAGCAGTTTATTAACCCTACTGGTAGATTATTTCATAGGCCCACCAGAGGACTGCCAGGACATGCTGGCCTGCAAATTCTCAGAATGTGTGTGGGTACCTGATGATGTCATTCCTTAGATCAGGAATTATGACATTGATATAACAAAGACATTGATATATTACAAAGAAGAGTTGTGGTTTTAGAGGGAAATCATTCATTTATTTATGGTTTTATAGACACTTAACAAGATCAGGATACTGACTCAAACAGACTGAGAGCTCTTTACTTCAAGGAGGGAAGGGTTTGTGTCTGGGAAATACATTATAATACGCTTTTTACACTCACATTTTTTCTGTTTTAGGATTTACCATATGCTGTTGGTGAGTGTGTGGCTTTCAGGAAACCCTATAGATGTGTCATCACAACTAAGCATGACTGCTGCCTCATAATTGGAGTGACTCAGGAAAATATGATTTAATTCAACCATATTGAATGTGCACACAGTGAGTCACCCGTGAGATTCCCGTTACTCCTTTATGAAATTAATGAGTCACAAGAGAGAAGATGACCGGAGAGTGAAAAGAGCCGGCAGCTTCCCATGTTGTTCTCTTTGCCGGCTCTTTGCGATCCCTTGCCAAACGAGGATCTATATTATGTTGTTGATATCAATGTCAGATAGCAGCCCGTCGTGTGCCCAGCGATGGCATTCCTGCTGGGAAGGACTTAGCGAATAAAGCAGACAGGTGTTTTTGGTCCTCTGAGAAATAAAGAAAGGAAGGCGTCGATGGCAGGACGCTGCCGCCATGAAGGAACATCCATAAAATAGATCACGGCCAAGAGAAAACAGATAAGGGCTCCGGGCAAGAAAGATTGGATCTATAGAGAGGGAGTCTTTGACGTCGCTGTCTGGTAGACATAAGTCCGCTCAGTGTGGGAACATGCTAGCATGCCTTTGGGAAAGCTTGCTTGGGTACGCTTTTATCTAGAATTAACATGGTGGAAACCAGCGATACAAAAACCTTGTTGTTTATTTTACTTTGTGCACAGCTCCCATAAACAGTGAGCTGGGGAGGGACATTACGGTGCTGTGGGCACTATAACGCAATCGAGGAGCGTACAAACACAAACACAATTAAATTGTTTAGTTTGACATCACACATTATACCTTTTGGGGGGGGGGGGGGGTTTTTTGCTTTGAGACAAAGCAGTTCTGAACATGATCCATCCTGAGCCAATTTCAGTGCCCTCAGCATAAGATGAATAAAAGGCTACACGGTGAGCCAGCCGTTGTCTGTCTGGGATTAGCATGAAGCCGTATGGTTCTTGGCAGTAGCGTCCCACCGGGCACAGACTGAATCAACAATGTTTCTGTGTAATTTCATCATATTACACTATGTCAACCTGACAGCATCGGGTCGTCGGGGGGAGGCTAATTGGATTTGCTGGCTCAGTGTGCTTCACCACAGCCACTGTGGGTCTGTCAGGTTAGTGATGACACGTCAGGCTGGCCTGTAGCATGTCAGTAACAGCGAGGAAAAGGTCCTTACCCACAGATGTCATAGCACTGGTGAATTTGCCACCCTGGCATCACACCGCAGTTACCACAGGTGCATTTTCTCAATTGTTGGTGTGTAACACATTTTAGGATTCATACCAGCTGTGGTTCTCAACTTGGGGGATGGGGCACCCAGAGGCATCGTGAGACATTTATGGAGGGGTGAGGGGATTGTTTCAAGATTTAAATATTTTTAGCAACAGTGTTTATGGTTGCTTACAGTATATGTGTTATGCTAATATTGTAACTTGTACTCTTAAAACCAAATGTGTTTTTAAGAGTACAAGTTACTACAAGATTAAAGGGACACCCTCGAGTTGTGCCCTTGTTGTTGAAACCAGTATTACAAAAACATTGTATTTTTAGTTTAAAACCTCTGGACCACATTCCCCACCCCCACCTGATTGCTGAGTGGCTGTCACTGTTCTCTACCTCTCTCCCTAAAAGCTCCCCTATGCTTACACCGTTCTCTACCCCTACCCCTACAGCTGCCTACACTCAAAATATAAACAGTGACCTGAGGTGGATATTTGGGGGTGCAATAACGCAATATCTTTAAGAAAGTAACTCCAATATTAATATATTGAGGAGAGGACTATTGCGTTGTGATGTATTAAAACAGAGAGTGGGAGTGGGCTTTCCATGCAGTTGTTTTAAATAATGACGTTTTTGGGGGCGTAGGGCACAACTAAAGACTGATTTACTGTATTCACCACTTGGCCCGATCTTTTCACTGAGCAATAGACCAAACTGAAAGAGGAATAAACGTTGCTAAAGTTTTCCCAAGCATTGCTCAGATTCATTATGTGCATAACTTACTTAATAGCATTCCTGCCCTGTACACTTCACGCCATGCCTACTTACCATGCATTGCAGGGTCTTTATACACTCCTGGTGCTAAGGAAAGGCTTGCAGTCGGAATGGGTTGGCAAGGGCCATGAAAGAAGCACTACAAAAATGTTACTTTTTTTCTGCCATTTATAGTTTTTATTTTCTGGGTGTCTTTATATCGAAAAAGAAGGGAACACATTGTCAGAAAGGTAAATGTAGTTTGGGGAAATTCAAGATTTCCAGAACAGAATACATAGGGTGCGTTGTTATTTGGGTAAAAAATATTTGTTTGTAATAAAAGAGCCCCTACAGCAAACAGAGCAGATTAATTCAGCCCTCTGCCCCCCATCCCTGAAAATGATTCTCCCCCAAACACACACACAGAGCGCCGGAGTACTTGGGCATGTTTAGCGCAAATGTAATTACGGCCTGGGTAAGCGGGCCAGCTCTTTAAAGAGCCCCTTCCCCTCTTGTCTTCCTTCAATACCTGATGATGTCATGTCCCTTTGTGGGCTCGCAGAAACTCCTCCAATCAGCTGCCACTCACGACCTTTCTTTTCAGCCCTTATTCTCTCCCCGTCTTTCTTCCTCTTTTTCTTTCTCTCTTTTTCTTGCTTCATAACTGAGGTTCTTTTTATGGGGGGGTTGATCAGCCACCCCCTCCCCCTTCTCCCCAATCCCATTGGCTCTCCCTGCCTTTGGAGGTACTTTATGAGAAATGCAAGGCCCTGTTTAAATGTATTGATAGTCCTCATATACGCCCCAGTCTTTTGTCTGCTCAGTTCTAAAAAGTTCCTGAACTAGGAGGAAAGCCCCCCCCCTCCCACACACACACACACACACACGCAGCATTGTGCGAACACCCCCACTTCTAAAACATATTTGGACAGGAAACGTATTGCAGCGGTGAGACCGGAGGGCTGCAGCTTACAGAATTTCAACAATTTTATTGCTGTATACTCGTGGCAGCGAAGAATGTAATCTGGCAAACAAATGTTGTGACAGACAGCTTGTCTGGAGCATTTTATGGTCTGTCTGCTCTCCTGGTGCTCGGGCACCCACAAGATGCCAGTACCACATGCTGATTGAATGCACATTTGTTTATCTATTTATTTATTTAGCATACAATATATTATTGACATAATATAATTGGAACTTCTCAAATAGGATTCTCTTAAATGTTGACCATTAATTCTTGATAAATATGTTTATTGTTCCCTCAAAGCATGTGACCCTCCTTTACTTACACACAAAAAAGTTCCAATCAAACTGTTGAAATGGAAGATAAATATATGATGTATGCGGATTGTATGCCATACATCAATACAGGGGGTTCTAATACTGTACATTTATATTTACCTTAATAAGGCCACATCATCATGGTATTTTGTGAGAATAATGTACGTCTTTTCTTTAAATGAATCTCATAGGGGTGGTGTATTCTTTCACACAGATTTCAGGACATCTGGTTGCTGCCTTCTCTACCCCCCTTCCTCCTATCATACAGACTGTATTTCTTCCACACAAAGAATGAATGAATCAGGGTGTGAGCGATGGAATATATATGTAGGTTTGCTCCCTTTCACCCGAGTACATACAGTATGTGTCTAATTATGGCTGTCAGTAAGAGAGGTGGGGAGACGTCCATTTGTCTCTTGGCCTCCTTCGAGGTTGTCCTTTTCTCTCCCCTGTCCAAGTGATTACAGCACACTTAGATGCCTAATTGGCCTCAGTCCTTTCTGGTGATACAATTAAACAGACCTCGGGATGCTCATGTGTGCAGCCGGCTGTAGAGAGGGGACACTATTCAGGCCGATCCATAATTCAAACCATAGTTCTATTGGTCGAGCGCAGGGCTTTGTTTGGGTTGTATATGTGCCTCTTATCCTGGCTGCCTGGGCCCCTTCCTTTACGGTGCTGTCATCGCAACTTCACCTTTGTCCCGGGGGAACAGACGACCTTAAAGATAAAACTCTAATCATCTGTAACCTGTTGCCTGCTCTAAAACACTCGGAGCCTACTAACAAAACAAAATTGGAAAAATGGGTGCAAACAGTTGTATAAATCATTGTTTGGTTTTCTTCCATACCCTTGTAATTGTTTTTATGGGAGTCGTGGTCCATAAAGTCAGATGAATTATCATATTTAGCTTAATACCTTCAAGGTAGTTAGCATAAAACAGCCTGTTGGCCTGTAATGATGCACAGCATAAAGACATAATATCTGTTAGCGTTGCAGAATGCGTGTCTTGGTCATTAGCCTCAGCTTCTCTGGTCTTTCACTAGCACATGTTCCACACAGTTTAAGCACAGCCCAGGGGTCAAGATTAGCCCTGGTTTTTCTCCCCCTGTAATGACTGGGGATGGTGTGCCGGTGGTTTAACCTGGGAAAACACCATTTATCAGGGCCAAAAGCAGCCTTTGTGCCTTCAGCAGAGAACACCAGGGCCATGGACAATCCTTCTCAGCACCCAGGGGCCAATACATGAGACACGAGCATGACCCCAGCCTCTCACCTAGCATGTAAAGCTAATGTGGAACAGGGCTAACATGTGCCAGCACACAGCTAGGATGCTTTCATGCATTTCAAAAATAGGGTGTCAGCAAATTAGTCAGTATTTCAGAAAAAGGACAGACCCCAAAATTATAAATCCTGCTGACGGTCACTTCCCCCTCCTTCCCAGAAGGAAGTGCAGCGCTCCCTGTGACAGTGGGAGGTTTCGTGTCATCTGAGGGGGTGTGTTGAACTCTGACATGTGTGATGGATGGATTAGGCCAGCCAGGTATATTAGAGTGCGTCTTGGCGGAGCTTCATTATCTGTCCAGATCTGCTCACCGTGGGCCCCGTCTGCCGGGGTCCAACGCCGCTGTAATAAGCCCTGATAGTATCTAATGACAAGGCACGACGCCCAGGTTCCTGATGCCATTATCAAAAGTGGCCTCATCCATCAGACGCACCCGTGACAGGGGATGTGTTTGTGATGACAGGACGGGGCCGTGATGAGAGGCCAGATCACAGTAGGATGGTTGGGTGTCAGGACAACAGACAGGAAGGGACGAGGAGAGAGGCGGTGCTGTAATAAGTTAGTACCCCCCCCCACCCCCATTTGTATGGGGATGGGGGGAGGTGGGCCTATGGGAGATGGGAGGTGTGGTGGGGAGCAGAGGAACATCCCTCTCTTTCAGTTCTCATGCTCTGCTCAACCTCTCCTCTGCCCCTCCTCCTCTGTCATAACTCTAACCACAGAGGTTGTTTTCAACAAAATCATTTTTTTTTAAATAACTGCATAGACATGAATAAGATGAGTTCCCTACTTGGCCTTGAGCCGAAGTAAAAAGAAGAACTTTTTGACCGATAATTGTGCACTGTATTATCAGCAGTTAATTTCATAAGATTTCAGTACTTCCATTTTTACACAACAGGTGTACTTTTGATTTATGAAATAAACAGGCAGCGTTGAGAAACAAACTTGATTACATTATACCAACACGAAATATGAGATAGAAGTAACTTCATTATCCGATACACTATTTATTTATTTGTAATATATTTATTTATTTATTGTCCAGCCATATTGCATCCTGACTCAAAAATAAACTTGTGTAGGCTGCACAGGGGAAGAGGTCTGAATTAAGCGGGGTGTAACGGCTCCGTTTGCGCTCTTGCGGATTAACATGTTTGGAAATTCTAACTCTCTCCATCTGACATCTTTGTGTGAGAAGAAAAGGAGAGAAGCTTTGACAACGACATTTTTCACATGATCAGGGAGGGGAGAATAAGTGCCTTTGAAAGGCAGTGAAGCCCAGGAAAATTGTTTGTTGACCACACAACAACCATCGTATTGCGGCTGTCAGGCCTGCCTCTGGCATGAGGAATTCCTTTGGGAAACAGATTAATAGTTCATTTTCATGGCAGTTGCACCGCGAATGAGAGAGAAAAAAGGAAAAAAAAGGAAAAGCTGCTATTTTCTAGTTAGTAGTAGTAGGTTAGTTTTTGGACCACTTTTAGTCTCTATAAATATGTCTTTCCAGGACATCCCTGATCTATACGTGCCCTGTCTCTTGTTTAGCTGTATGCAAATTATTTTCTTTCAAATGAAGACCAGTCTGCATTTCCACTGGGTTTGTTCCTAGTACGGTTATTGTTTTTGCAACTTGACTAAAATGTCATGCGGAATGCAATCTCAGCGACAAGGAAGTTTTGGAGTGCCCCCTCCCCCTCCCCCTCCACTCCACCCCCACAACCCCCAGCCGTCCTCATAATCTCCCCTTCATTTTATCAGGGAATTGCAGAAGAAACAAAGATCTTCCTTTTCACAAAGTTTTTGCATAGCTTGCTTGAATAGCTCAGAATTAGCATGGAAATAAAAACATGTTTTTGCTTCGCTCAAAATGATTCATGGGAATTCTTGGTTGTTATCAGTTCTTGGGTTTATCACACTGTAAACCCTAATAAGTCCACATAACTCAAAAATTATGTTATAAGAGATTACACAATAATATTTTAGTGATG
>JAODLI010000018.1:7144959-7165824 GCA_027575585.1 Percopsis omiscomaycus
ATTTCTAAATTATTCCATTCCTTTTTTACTCACAATTTGTACAGTGTCCCAACTTTTTTGGAATCGGGTTTGTACATGTATTTGTATTACAGTAAGATTAAACGAGGACATTCAAATCATAAAACAATTGGAATACATAAAATCTCAGTATAACAGTATTTAATATTGTGAGTAAAATGAAAAGAAATCTATGCCACTATTAAAATAGACAAAATAAAATGCAGGTCTGTGAAAGTGATTTAAGAGATTATACTGATTTTGCTGGTTTATCTCCTCTGGCAGAGCATTCCAGAGTATAGGACTTCAGAGTAGGCCAGGCTCACACTACATGACTTTCCAAGTCGTAAGATCATAGTTTACACTACACAACAGGGACAGGGGGGCTCACACTACAACATCAGTCAGCTTTGTTAAGTCAGCGCACAGCATTCTCCTATGTCCGTTTTGTTGCACCTGTTAGGGTGGGAAAACTGACACCTTCTTTATCATTGGTAGATACACAAAGATTGACACCATCGCGGCTGATGAGAGCTTCACGGAGCTGGACCTCGGCGACCGTGTGCTTAAGCTCAACACGGAGGTCCGGGACCTAGGACCTCTGACCCGGAAGGGTATCTACCTGGCTTTCCAGGACTTGGGAGCCTGCATCGCCCTCGTGTCAGTGCGGGTCTTCTACAAGCGCTGCCCCCTGCTGATTAGCAGCCTGGCAGAGTTTCCAGACACAATCCCTGGCTCAGACTCGCAGCTAGTGGAGGTCGTTGGTCAATGTGTCAACAACTCAGTGGCGTTGCATGAGCCTCCCAGAATGCACTGCAGCGCAGAAGGAGAGTGGCTGGTGCCCATCGGGAAGTGTGTGTGTCAGTCTGGCCACGAGCAAGTCAACGAATCTTGCAAAGGTCAGAGAGGAATGTTGTGTTTGTGAAATGCTTGTAAGAGCCCTTTCTTTTTTCTTTCATTCTTTCCTTGTGTTTGTGTGTAAGGGGGTTTGGTTGTCTTATTTCAACCTATGGACTTTATTATTTATGAACACCAATGTGTACGGTTCAGTAGTAGTACATAGGCTTCTTGCTTGCTGTGTTTGTGTGTACCTGTGTGCGTGCAGGGTATTCCAGTGCGCCTGACCTCACTTGGTTCACTCAAACACACCCTGCGCTGCTTGAGCCAAAAACCTAGTGGTTACCATGACACCACATTTAGTGGCTGTTACCATAGTCAATGTGGACCACACCCCCTCTCCTCTACTCTCCTTTCATGTGCGTTATTGGTTGTATAACTGAGCAGCTCTCTGTGGACTATCAACACAAAATAACCATCACAGGAAAGTGCACTTCAGTTATGTAAATATTCATGTTAAGGGTAAAAACATCATCCTGTTCTGTAGTGTAAAACAAGACAACAACTGCTGTTGGTTGGTGTTTGCCATGCAGGCTGCTGCCATGTCTGAGATCTCAAAATTAGGAGGTAGAGTGAGGCAGGGATTTCAACCAGGGGTACTGGCAATGCCCAGATCAGTCAATAGAAGATCTGGTGGTTCACCTTTTTAAATTCTCCAGACAGGTCCAGGAGGATGAGAACTGAGGAGGGGGAGGAAGTTCTAGCAGGGTGAAGGGCCTCTATAACCTTGAGGAGCAGTCTGAGTGGAGTTGGCAGCCAGGTCAAGTGGGCAGGTGGTTCCCAGTTGGATGTGATGTGTGTTTGAACATCTTCTGTGTTCATTTAAATTAAAATGAACATGCACAAAAAAGTAGAAAATACAAAATATGACAGTCGGAGAGTTTCCCTGTTTATTGTCACGTAGCTGAACCACTGCTGCTTTGTTCACATTAAGGCCCAAGTATACTTCTGCGGACAGACAGATGGTACGGTCTCCGTACTCGTCATCCGCACAGTCCGTACGAACTATCTGTGCTGCATCAACATTTTGTGTCCATGCGGACATTGATTATGCATTGACTGCGCATGGGTGAAACAGTGCGAGCAGCAATACACCGATCCAATAGGTGTGTGGGGGTGTGGGCGTGGTTTAGCTCTGTCTGTGTGTGGGAGGGGTTGTGGGGAGGTGTTGTTCACAGGGCTTGGGGATTAGGAGACAGGTGTGGGCAATTGTTAATCACCTGTCTCCACAGTAAAAGGAGCATGGGCGAGACCCATGGGGAGAGATGCTTTTTCTATCGGCACAAATGTTTCCCATGCACAATATTGGTGTAAATAAGAGACCTCAACTTTCTAGCCAACGGTACCCTGACTGCTGTAGGGTACCAGGATGAAATCCTCAGACCTATTGTCAGACCTTAAGCTGGTGCAGTGGACCCTGGGTTCCTACTGGTTCAGGACAATTCCCAGCCTCATGTGGCCAGTGTGTAGGCAGTTCCTGGATGACAAAGGCATTGATGCCATTTACTGGCCCTCACTTTCCCCAAACCTGAATCCAATCCACTCGGGGGGCCATACACACTACTGAGTCACATCATGAGTTGATTCACACAAGTTGGATCAGCCTGTGATTTTGGTTCCCATTGACCGTAGTTACATCATTTTGTTCTCAATGAATTACACAATGTACAGTAACGATTTTGACCTTAAATATATTTCGTTTTAGACCCGATGTATGATTTGTGCTACAGTATATGAAATATAATATGGAATAATAAATATAATATTAAATTACCTACTGTATATTGGGATGGGATATTTTGCTCATATCTCACAGCCCTAGTGTTTGTGTGTAAGTAAGTATTTATGCATTTTAAGCATAAACAAAACTTTACTTTTATTAATCTATTCAGTCTTTACAACCCAGTGTTTTATGGTATCATAGTGTTGTGTGTGTATCCTGCTTTTGCTATGTGCTGACTAGTGGAGCATGATTTAATACTACCTTTATGAATGTAGGCCATAAAACGCTATCTCTCTCTCTCTGGGGAGTGTGTGTGTGTGGGTGGGGAAAGTACTCTATTTAAGGAAAACATAGAGCTGTACACCAGAGTACTAAACTAGTGGAAGGTTTATTACTTTTTTCTGCTATTTTGTTGTTAGAATGTCTTTGTCTTTAGCCATGTGAAAAGAAAATATAATGCACCTGCAGCACAGGGACATTCCTAGATGGGTGTCTGGAATTGTGACTGAAACCAGCGTTACAGAAATGTTAATGCTTGTGAGTGCTGAGTGGCTCACAGTCCTCTCTAATTTGGGAGTTCTAGGGCTGCTATAGTTTCAGCCTCTTCCGTTAATTAGCAATATGTCAAGTCCTGGAAGTGATAGTATGTCTGCCACAGGGCCCTGATCTCAACATCAAGTCTGTTTGGGATTACATGAAAAGAGAAGCAACTGAGGATGCCTAAATCCACAGAACTGTGGTTAGTTCTCAAAGATGTTTGGAACAACCTACCTGCCGAGTTCCTTAAACAGTGTTTGAGGAAAAGGTCACACTAAATATTGATTTTTATTTTAAATTTTATTTTGTTCACTCACTTAGCATTTTGTTAATTGATAAAAATAATCACGGATTTAACATGTCAATTTTCATCGCATTTTTTTCATACCGGCCTAAAACTTTTGCACAGTACCTACCTTTTTTTTAATTTGCAAGAAAATATACATACGCAAAGACTGTTTTCTCTCTTCCAGTTTTTTTTATGGTAAAACTTCCACAACACACTGTGTGTTTAATCCTCTCCTGTAAAGCATAAAACGGGAAACACCAGTGTTTTCCAGTCCATGATTGCATCTCACCCTGGATGGTATTCCAAAGTTCTGAACACCAGCAATGAATAGTGACAAAAAAAGTGTGTCTACCAGTATTATTATAGATATTTTATTATGATTTTAAATGTATTTAGTATGCCTCCTAATGCTAGATTAGTTTATTATTTTGCCTTCACTGTACAGACAAATTAGCATTACTTTTCAAGAGATACAGTATATAGCCTATTAAAAGAGCAATATTACTTTCATAATGACATTTGTCATATTCATTCATTGCCATTGAATTCAAAACATTTACTTACTTCTGCATA
The DNA here is from genome assembly GCA_027575585.1 of Percopsis omiscomaycus. NCBI lineage: Eukaryota > Metazoa > Chordata > Actinopteri > Percopsiformes > Percopsidae > Percopsis > Percopsis omiscomaycus. Next base: position 7,148,976 of record JAODLI010000018.1, read on the forward strand.
TTAATCAGTGTGAACTGTGGGTTTGCTTCTGGCAGGTGAGAAGTCAAATGTCAGGTTACATTCCTCTCACAGCCAGTCTCAAAGACTGATGCAAATGTTCAGTGAGTGTCTCTAAAAATCGCCAGATAATGTCATGCGCTCATTTGCATATTGATGACGTAATCGCGCATTAATTTGCATTAAACTTAGTGGCTGCTTCGATTGGAGTGAGGGAGAGATCACCTTAATCTTAAGTCGTATAAAAGGTAGATAGTCCGATGATCGGACTTCTGTGTGGTAAAGCACATCTCCGTGAGCAGACTCTAGCTCGGAGAGAAAGGCTTAGAACTGCCTGTGTTTAAGTCCGGGGGCGGGGTGAGACCTCTTTCCTCCATTTATGCAGCATCCACTGGCCCAATTTCTGTTCTGACTTCTGTTTATTTACCCCCTGTTAATAAATAACATTTCCATTTACCAACTAAATGGAGGTGAGACCTCTTTCCTACATTCCCCACTGAATGCGTCCTATTAGACCCCTCGACGAGCCTACCTACTAGGAGCCCTGTCAGTCGGGATGCAGGCCAGCTTAGACCAGTCTTGATCCAACTCTCCCATCGTTTGGCACACTTTACCAAAAATATCCTTTGAGACAAAGTTTGAGCTAACTCCGAGAAGAAAAATGTGTCCTGAACGTCATTGCTCTCATCCAGTGCTATTGCAAAAAAATCTAAATTCTTCCGCTTTCTCCTGCAGCTGGGCATACATTACCCCCCATTTCTTCAAATCATCTGGTGATTGTACTTGCGGAGAGACTCACCGCATTTAAGACATCTTTCTTATTGGGGCACACCTCCTCTGCAACAGCATTCATACATTTCTTGACGAACTCACCATCACTGAATAGCCTACAGCTGGTTGCAGTTTAGCTACCTGAAAGCTTGCTCGAGTGGATGACTGGTTCAACTGGGTTTGGCGTGCAAATGTATTCTGCTGAGCTGATGGTCCACTTTTTAGCTTCAACCCTTTGTCTGCTCTCATTTGGCCTTGCAAACTCGAATACTCTGTGGCGGGTTTCATAATGTTGGCGCAGCTGTTTCTTTTCTTTTTCTTTCTTTTTTAATTGAACAAAAAATAATATCTTGTTCTTGTCTGATTCAACTTTTCTCTTTCCCAACCATTTGGCCATTTTTTTGTCTCTGAATTTTCTTGCTGGCTTGCGTGTACCTGCCAAAGGTCGGTAGCACCTGCTCGATCACAATGGAACCATGGATGGTACCATTCTGTTGGTGTGTGAAACTAACGAATAATTAGGCTACATTAATAATTATAGTTCTTAACTATTAAAATTTCCCTCAGTTATTAACAGTTAAAAGTTATTGACTGAAATTTTAGTTTGAAAGGTAACCTTTATTTAAATACAGATATGATAAAAACATTTTAAACATTTTAAATTTCATTTTCAAAATGTCTATGGCATTGTTCAGAGTGCCGGTCCAAATGTGGGGGCGTAGTTTGGGGACCCCTGCACTAGAGGCTCTGTAGTTTAGACAAGCAAGGTAGATGATGGTTCGACTGAAACCATCAACACCATCCTCCATCTCAGTTTGTGGTTTCCATCTAATAACCTAAGAGAAATTGAAATCAGTATATTACTGTATGTGTTGGAAAACAAGGCCAAGGATGTGAAATCCATGTGACCTGTGTGTGAAAAGGGTACAAGAGAGAAGGAAAGTGAGTAAAGGAAAGGAGAGAAGTGAGAGCTCCTTTGTGAACAGTCTCTTCTTATTGGCTATTGTAAACAAGTCCTGAGTGTGATTTAGTCATATATCTTCTGTCTTCAAAGGAAGGCCTATAGGCCGCAGTCCCATCTCGTCACCAGACGGTAGGAGGGAAAGTGAAAGATGCAACCATATATTTTGTTCACTCCCAAGGTAGAACATAAAACCTGTCAAGATTAAGTGTTTAGGTCGAGAGACCATAGAGACCATAGGCTCAGTCAGTACAGGGAACAGAAATGACTAGTTCACGACTCATAACTATGGATCTTCGGGTTTGTGTCTTTTGTTCATTTGTCACGTGACAGCTGTATAGGCTCAGCCACAGGGCTGTACGCTAAGCACAGGAAACAGAAATTATTAGTTCACGACTCATAACTATGGGTCTTTGGGTTCAAGTCTTTCGTTCATTTTTCACCTGACTGGTGAAATTGGTCTGTTTCATAGGCTATGCGAATAAGAAAATAGCATATTGCAGTGTTGAATATGGGTTATGGGTTAAGCACTTTAGGGATATAAAAATAATAGGCCTAATATGTGTTTAAATGGGGAGAAGGGAAGAAGATGACGTTTTTTCTTTTTGAAGCCCACAGAAAGGTTGGCAGTGGCATTTAGAGGCCTGAAATAGGAAGAGTTTCCAGGAGTTTTCAAACAGTGGATCTAACCTATTTGGAGTGGATTATACGAAAACCTCCGGGCCTACTGGATTATAAGAAAAGGACCGTTTTTGTAAACAAGTCACTTTACTGTGGTGCGTCTCTGCACCTCCTTGGTTTTCACATTGTTGGTTGTGGATTTATAGAATGATGATAGAGAGAGATCAAGAAGTGAATTTGTCAATTGAAACAAACCATGTAGCCTTCAGTGTTTGAGAACCGCACTCTTTTTTACATCGGCCACAAGAGAGCAACAGCGCCGCACTAGTTTTAAAATTAACGAAATTACTCGAAAAAAGATTACTTGATTTTACTGCCCGAGATTGAAAGATCTGAGTCAGTAAAAAGATTAGAACTTCCCACCACTACTGGCAGGTCAGTGCATAATCCAATAATTGAGATTATGGGCAGAGCTAAATCTCATTTCATTTGGGCAATCTTCTCAACTTTATGGAGGATGTAGCACGGTGTATTAGATTCACCTAATGAGCTCCATTTATTTATTTATTTTAGATTTATTTTCCACAAATTCAGAGAGCTTCCACTGAATTTCAGAACCAGTGGAATAACCATTGTCTTTCAACACTAGGGGGCAAACTCCTCTTCAGCTGTGGCAAAGGGGCATAGACAACAATGCATGAATAAATTAACCCAAGTATGAATGGTATTTGTGACAGACAGTGGCTTTGGTATTGACGACAACAGACCCTCCCCAAGTTACAATGTTGTTCCAAAATGTTACGCTGTGGCCACCAATATTCCATGTAAGTGGCCCCCTGTGGCCACCAAGTTTTATCCCCGTAGGCTACTGCGAGCCTTTGCCAAAGCAATGTTACCAACCTGATCACACAGAAATACGTGAGTACGGCGAAGAGTAGCCTACTCGTCGCCAGCTAGCTACCGATGCGGCTAGCAGCAAACACCACAGTACATTACGTCCTTTGATGCAAAGCACGTGTACACACTGGTAACCTGAAACTAACAAAAATATATTCAGAAATGTAAGTAAAATGAAATGTAATGTAAATGTATTTTCCTACACACAAATTCAATGCATTATCCATTTCCATATATAATATTATAAATATTATGCAAAATAAATGTGCATTATCTTGTCAAGGTTATCGACACCCCATTTGTTGTGATTGTAATCTTCGATGATTTTTGTCATCCCTGTTGCTCACAGCAGCATCCCGATGCGGAGTGCTCATCAGAAGAACATTTTTCTGTTTTTTGGGGTGATAGGACACCAGAGCATGGGTCTATCCGTTTTTGACACCAGTGCAGAGGGAAGCTCAGGCTTATTCCTCCGTAATGTTCCCACCATGTACAACTTTCTTTTCAGCAGCTACAGGCCAAGGGCATGTGAAGTAAAAAAGTTGTCACAGGGGATTGTTTTCCCCTGGAGACCTTCTGTCATGTCAAGGACAACTCTCATGCCCTGATTGTCCCATACGTCTCGATTGGGAGCAAGTTTGTCTCGTACACGGCAGTCTTTATCATCAAATCGAATCACTCTTGAGATTTTATGAAACATCTTGAGTGTCATGGTAGCACGGAAAATTGCCCTTCCAGACTCAGCATGCCATAAACTTGATGTAGCCTTTTTACTGGATTGGTACACACCAGCGAGAATCAATTTACCCACATATGCCTGCAGGTCCATTCGATCCATCTTTCTCCACTTGTTGCCATACACATGTCGCCCCTCCTTGTTTGTCATGTTCAGAGACCACCTCTTCAATAGGCTTGGGCAGAAACAGGTCAAAAGTGGACTTTATGTCATCAATACGAGACCTTGCATATGCGGTTGGACCATGGCTTGTCTCTCTCTCTGTTCTCTCTGCTGTCAACATGCGTCGTCCGTCACTGGGAGGGATGGAAGACCAGCAATGTTTCATCCTTTGACTGAAAATATCTTCCTCTTCATCATAATAAGTGCAGTCCTCACCTTCTGACACTTCTTCCATTTCAGCGGGCGATGTGAGGGCTTCTTCAGAGGAAGAAGTAGCACATGGTCTGTATGTTGGATCTATCACCTCATCATTATTTTCCTCATCTTCTGACCCTGAAAAGATGTTTTGGAAAGCAGTATGGTGTGACAATTTGATCCATTGCACCACTTTGGGTGGTGCTGTGGGGTCTTTTTGACCCAAGAGGACAACCGAAGTTATTAAATTCATAAAAACACCCATAATTCAATCATATGTATTTTAATCATGAAGAGCATCATGAAGAGTATCAAACAACCACCATTATTTTCAGACCATTTGATGAATAAAAAACTTATTTTGACGGCAAAAGATTTAATTTGGGGTCAGAATGACCCAGGACAACACAAGGGTTAAGATGATCTCTTGTTTAACTAAAAACAGCTAGCTTATACTTATCATGTACATTGCCACATGGCAGCAGTGATTTGTAAGAATTAATAAGTAAAATTTGTAAAAAGTGTTTAATTTTTATGTAAATAATTTCACACCATAAGACACAACACTGACCACTAGTGAGAATATCAGATACAGAGCTTTTTAATAAAAAATCCAAAAACCAGAACTCACCTCTTGACCTTCCAAACAACTCCAGAGATGTTACTGCAACTTCCTGGTTGAGTGTGGACCTCTTCATCATAATGTCCAAATTATTGCCCGTTCAAAATATAGATTGAAGTGTCACACCATATGCGACCACTTTACGGACAAAATGTATTTGTCCAGAACTTGCTTTAAAATTATGCATAGACATTAACACTTTCTGTGTTACAGTTACAGCATTTAGCAGACGCTTTTATCCAAAGCGACTTACATTACATTGTTCTATTACATGGAGCAGGTAGGGGTTAGGCATCTTGCTCAAGGATGCTTACAGGTAGGCCGACTCTGGGGCTCAAACCCATGACCTTACAGCTGGGAGTCCAACACCCAGACCACTAGACTAACCTGCCCCGTGTGTGTCCATTAAAAACACCTAATTATGTTACTTAAATTGTAAATCTATCAATTATTTATAATTTGCTGAGATAAATTCTGATAATAGTAATGTCACACATAGCCCGGACAGTCGCACCATATGACAATTTTAATGTTTAGATAAAAATAGAGAAGTAGAGATTTTAATACACCAATGACAGCTGTGGTATACTGTAATAATATATTGTCAGAGGAACAACATATCATGAATGCGGCCCCTCATAAAAACACACACACAGATCATACCAAACAAGACAAAACACTATGGATGGGCAGATGAACAGACAACAAATACAGACAGGAGTGACTCCTGTTACCCAGGGTCAGGAGTGTCCGAAAGTAAGTTCTTTCTGGGAGTTTTCTGGGATGGGGTTGGGTGTTAAATTCCCAGGACGTTACTTTGCTTAAGTGGTTGCATTTCCCATGATCCTACTCTGCGTTTGTCCGCCTGTCAGTTGTCATGGCAGGAGATGTCAAACTCAATCTGATCGCCATGAGAGAAAAGGTTAATCCAGGACAGGAAGGCACTGAATGAATGATTATTAATGTTTGCTTCTCTCTTTCTCTCTCTCTCTCTCTCTCTCTCTCTCTCTCTCTCGCTCTCTCTCTCTTTCTCTCTCTCTCTCACTCGTTTCCTTTGGGCGCAACACATCTTTATTTATTTATTCTAAAGATTGATCCTAGTCAAAATATTGACATTCTAGTGGATAGCAGTGCATGCAGAAATACTGCTTTTTTGACTGTGGTCAAACATAGGCTGTTGTAATGTAGTTTACATTTTCTATTGGCTAATCTAAGAGGCAGTTGACATCACAAAGCAAAAGCTCAACTCACCAAAGCCATTTCACCCTTTGAAAAGTGGATTCTGGAACTGGGCTACTTTGGTAGCTCTTTAATATCTACTTAACCTAATAACCTATAACCTGTGGCATGGCATTTTTTAGTAATATATTGAAAGTGACCGGAAAGACAGGTTGTCCGAACAGATACACACACTACACCACTATTTGCACCCACATGCACATGCACACACAAAGACGTGCACTTTTCTGTCTCTTCCACACACAAGATTACAGACAGCTTTAACTTGAACTATTAGCCGCATCGTATACAGTACTGTATTTCTCTGCTTCCCTTCAGCAGCGAGACACGGTCCCATACAGCCTACTGACCACATTAACACCCCTTCGCTGCTTCAAGATAGAGGCTTCAGAAGATATACAAAGAAGTATAAAGTATAACTTTTTACCTAAAAGTGTATTTATTATTATTATTGTTATTATTATTATTGTTCTTATTGGCCTCTGTTTGGCTCTCGTTATAAGTGTAAATTGGTAAACTGGTCCTTTTATTTGGATTCAGATGTAATTTGTGAATGACAAACTTACTTAGTATAGCTTCATTCAACTATTGTGTGAATTTTCATGGATGGAGTCATACGTTATTAGGAATCGTATATATCTGTGTATAAATTAGGTAATTAAAAAGCAATTGAAGAGTTCTGCGACAAAGCATTTTGGATGTATATATATTCCATAATTAATGTCCTTATATTTTCCTAACATCTCCCATCCTTTATAAAATGATTTTATTACCAGCATTTGTTTCAATGTCATGCTATCAATCATTTTGTAATGATAGCTTTGAGTTTTGATTGGCATTGTAGCTGGTGAGTATATTTCAAAATAAGAGCGTGCATGTAATCCATCCCGCTGCCGTTGAACAAGCCTTAATGTGCCCCCCCCCCCTCCTTCAGATCTGTCACCCACAGCCCAGTAGGACCCATGCAGAGTTCAGCTTTTATTGACTACGCTTTTACGCCTCTGTGTTTGAAGTGAGGGCTGCTCCGCTGTCATTTCCTGCTCCGCATGCTTGCCGCTCACGATGTGTGTAATTAAGCCCCGCGCTGAGCGGCCTGGCCAGGCCCGGCATGTTTAATGCACTCATACACCCACACACAGTGCCTCATTGACAAAGCTAGGGCTCACTGCCTGTAAAATTAGCCAGCGGCTCACATCACGCACCTTCACGGGTGGAAAGTGCCTCTGCCCACTTTTCTTCGTCTCAACTTTACCTCTCACGTAACTTATCAAAGGCTGGTGTACAAGTTTGATTCCAGAGGACGAGGGGTCACTATGCTGGTGTAAAGAAAGGTATCTACAAAGTGCTCTGTCTATCTTTTAGTTTACATATTTGCATGTGTGCGATTGTGAGTTGTGTGTTTCTACATGCATGTGTCTGCGTGTGTGTGTGTGTGTGTGAGTGTGCAGGGATATTTCTATGCACGTGCATTTTATAGGGTACCCAATGTTGAAGCGTCTGGGCAGCGCAGGTCCCAGTGAAGCCAGATGTGTTCTGCTGTATGCTAACCCCTCACTCTGCCTTCCTAATTTCAGAGAGTGATTGCTGGTTGTCGAAACACTGTTAACGTCAAGCACAATCATTACACCGTCTGCTATTATCACAAAAAGAGAAGGAAGGAAAGAAGCTTGATTCCTTAGCATGTCTCGCTCCTCCTTGCTTTGGTTGTGATTAATGAAAGCCAGGATGGTTTCTCTAGCACATTAATTTCATAGCTCTATGAATTTACTGCCGAGGCCTCGGGCTGAAGGCACCTTTTCAAACAAAGGTCAAAGTCAAAAACTTAAGAAGGCCTGGGTTGTGTGTCACAGCTGGAAATAAGGCACTGGGAGGTTTTTTTTTACTTGTTAATGGGCCCGTTGTGAGGTTGATAATATGCATTGTGGGAGTATATTCTATTGAGGGAGAATTTAAAGACTATGGGAGATGTCAGAGGGCATTGCCCTTGTGGAAAGTGCTCTCATAGACCCAATATAGCAGACACACAGGAAGCATACAGTAGTTAATGTAAGTGGAAGGAGTTATTATAGGGGGCATAGAAACGATTAATTATTACCTGTGCTTTTCCATTTAATCATGTCGGTGCACACATGCATGTAGATTTTGTGCCTATTGTAGATTTAATAGGTGCTTGTTTGTATGGTTCACGGGCCTGGGTGTGTTAAAGTGTGGCTGAGAATTTCATAGTTTTTCACGCTTTGGCTTGCCAAGACTTTTCATTTTTCTCCACTACCCATTTCCACTCTAATGCCGAGTGTGGTTTACAAATATTGAGCCTTAATCCTCGGGCGTCAGACCAGTGCTCCGGCCCTCTGGGATTTAATAAATGACTGAGTGTTCATGAGCAAAATCTGCGTGTTGATGGAGGTAAATAACACGCCGGCACAGAAGAGACTTTGACTAGCCACCGCAGTAAGTGTTTTCACTAAAAGATTTTCTGTTATTGTCTTAATAAGTTTCTGTTAATGAGACATTGGATGGCTCTCCATCAAAAGGTTGTCTGCTTGAGTCCTAGGACTGGCCAGAGAAACTCAGCACATATTGCTGCTTAGAATGGTGTTTAACCTCATCTTGTTTCAGTAGAGCGGCAGCTGAATTGGCTGTCAGCAGACTGTGGTTATACTCAGATCTGAATAGACAGTACTGTGTACTGTGTTATTGTGGATCTGGTTAGAGAATATATAATCTCAGTCAATTTAGATAAATAAAATGTTTAATTATTAGCCTGGCGCTAGCGTGCTTTAACAGATCCAAAGCCCCCAAAAAGTAAGAGTAAAGGCATTTGTAAATCTCTTTCTAGCACCGCAAGATGTGCAGAAAGCTAAAATGCAATAATTAGCACCAGTTTCATGTGGAACTGGGCTTTGCATCATCCCTAGATTGCACATGATCATAGCAGAATAGTGTCTGTCAAACACTGGCATGTGTAGGTTTTTCAGATGGTTCCTGTCTAGTCCTCCGTCTGGAATGCCACGTTTAGGCTCCGTATGACCAGTTCATGCTCATGGAACATTGCTTTGCTCAATATTGACCCTAGAATATTCAATATTTTCATTTTAAGTCATGGCAGTGTCTTGGTGTGATTTGATGTTTTTATTTGTCATGTTTTATTAACCGTTTTCCAGACAAATCTTTTTCACACACAGACCTTTTCAAATACTTTAAATACAAATAATCCAATAATAATACTCAAGATTCATGGACGTCATTTAGATCTAGCGCAGTTTAAAGAAACACACATGAACACAGACACACCAGCCAGAGTTCTACCTCGTAGGCTTCAGTCTCGTGGACATGGGTGTTTTTTTCTGGGTAGTTAAATTCAGACGGCATTGTGGGAGTTATGTTTTTCAGAGCCCTGTCCTGGACAAATTGTGCTGCGAAACTAAATATTAATCTGTGCACAGACTTTGTTCCCAGCTGCACACTGTGTGTGTGTGTGTGTGTGTGTGTGTGTGTGTGTGTGTGTGTGTGTGTGTGTGTGTGTGTATGAGTGTGTGTGCGCGTGCGCGCACGTCTACAGGTTTTGGATCAGACCCAGCTCCAGTCTCATTATCTCCTGTGTCTTTGTATGTGCTGATTTATTTCGGCGCTGGGTGCCCCGTCTTTGTCAGGTCCTGTGTGAACGCAGAACCCTTTGACCACCTTTGACAGTGTGAATATTTTAGCTCCTTTTAATATGCAGCCTGAACTTTTTATGTAAAGATGAGGAGGGGAGGAGTGGAGTTGGGTGGGGTGGGGTGGGGGTCGTTGGGGGTCGTTGGGGGTCGGACGGCTGGCGAGAATTAACGTTCCAGGAATTTGAAGTCAATATATTCTGTCTGCGTGACGATAAAATGTGATTTGCTTGTTAACTTGCTGTAGGAGTGTATAATGGGATAATTATTTAGAAACAGGACAAAAAATGTGCGCATTGTGTTTTCAACCCACATTGTATACCTTGTGTTTTAGTTTGTCTATCAAGAGGCCTACAGCAGAGCTCTCACTTCACATTGGTGGGAATTCCCATTGAGCCTCCGCTCAGTATTCCTGTTTTCCTTCTTTCCTTGTACTTTTGTATTTTTGTGATGAATTCTTCAGGTGGTACATGCAGGCCTGTTGACTGCACATTCTCTTCTCTTGGCAGAAAAACACAACAGGTACCCTGCCGTCTTTTGGTCCTAAACACACACATCTCCATGGGAGCGGAAGTATGCAAAGTTAGAAATTGACTTGTTTATGGAAAGATGGGGCCGGAAATAATGTGGTTAAGTTATTATCTTGTTCACGACTGATTGGATTGGCTTGCTGTCGTCAGCATCATGGCTAGCAGTCTATAGAAACTTTTCCATAGAGCATGATCTGTTTAGCCATTAGGATGTACTATATAGGCTGAATGAGATTACAGATCTACACGTTTGGTTCAAAGCTACTTAGTAGTGGAGCAGTGGTTAATTTAGATTATATGAATGATTTATTCATATAGGATAATAATATTTAAATAAAAAGAGCTGCTAGCTTTGTGTTAAAGCTAGGCTTTAATAGCATCATTTTGTTTTTTACAACAGTGCACCAGTTTAGTATATTCAGTTTATTGTCAATCAGCTAAACATTATCCCAATAAATGTTCTCTCTGTAAATATTTGGGGCTTTGAACCTGATGGCATTCTGGTGGGCATTAAAGTTCAGCAATGGGTTCTTTGATTTTTTGATTTGGGGCTCATCTCCTCTGTTATTATGCCCAGATTGTTTGCTCAGCCTTGCTAACATGTTTCACAACTTGTGACGTTTATGTTTTAATCTGCTGGCCTGTTTAAGATGTGGACACAGTCTGTGTTTGGATATATTAATCCAGCTGGTGTTTTCCGAGGCGACGTTGCCCCCCTCCCCCCTCTCTCCGCCCCTCCCTGTTTCTTCCTTCTTGCCCTTTTCTTATTTTCTCTAAATTACGTGCCACATAATAAATACTTTATATTTATCACAGTTACACCAAAAATGTGAATTTTATTTGATACAAAATGTCTATCTGTACAAATGTAATGCTTAGGGAGCAATTTATAAAGGTTAGCATCTACTGTAGGTTAACACCAAGCAGCTAGAGACAGCTGAGTGACAGCATGTAGTGAGTTTGTTTTACACTGAAAGCCTCGTTCTGGCACTTTGGCCCACTTTAACATTGAATGTGCAAACATGAACTGGAGTAACTGTGCTTGACAGACACACACACACACATACACACAAAGCAGAGGAAAAGGGGAAGACAGCCAACAAAGCACAGGTGACAGACAGACCGACACAGAAAAACTTACCCAGAAGGGTAGCAAAGCACACATTACTGAGTTAAACTACTCAATTGTGTTATAGTACCCCCAGAACCCAAAATGTCACTGTTTATGTTTGAAAAACAACTTTAGTGTAGGGTGTGAGAGTAGGAGCTCTGTAGGGGGAGGAGTAGAAAGGCGTGCCAGCCACCCAGCCAAACACAGGTGCGAGAGGGGCATGCGTACTTGGAGTTTCAAACAAAAACAAAACAATTTGTAATGCCATGGTTTCAACTGCAATGCTAATTCTGTACACAAATCGAGGAGTGTTAATACACGACAGATGGAGCGAATGCTCTACCCAGAAAGAAAGATGGACAGGGTAGGAAAGGTGTTTGTTTGAGTGCAGTGCCGTTTGTTGCCGTCATGGTAGAAATAGACGGGTTAGATGGGTGGGCAGAGTCCCTCTAGCCCCCACTGATCACAACGGGGGATTCATTATGTCAGCATAATAAGTACACTGAGCGCAGGACGGTAGTGGCGCGCTATGGAGAGGACTGGCTGGGACAAATTTGTACCAATTTGTCCCAGTCTGTCTGTCTACACAGGCATGGGGGCGAGTACTGAGGTAGGGCTTGGGGAGGGGGGCAGTCTGTCATCTGTATTATGATTTGCATGGATGTCAGTCTCTGCGGCAGCAATACAAGTCTCTGGCTGAGCTGTTCAAAGAGCTATTCATATCCCAGCATCCTCCAGCTCAGCTTGTCTCCGGCACACTGCCCCAGGCTAAACGTCAAGCCCTACCCTGCAAGGTCGGTGCTAGCACTTTAGCGTCAACTTGTAGGATCATTTTACTTTTCTATACATCACTAACCCCCCCATTCACTCGAGAATGTTTTGGGTGAAGACTCTGTTGGTTGGTTCCGCATGAAAGATGAAAAAGTATTTTGTAGCAAAACACAATTTGCTTCTCCCACTAGTTGTGTGGCGATAACTCAACTTCAGGGACAAGATTTTCTCAACCTTTTTATGTCTTTGTCCGCCCAGACTGACAAATAATCTTTCACATCTTGTGCCCTCGCTGGTGTGTACACCCCGTGAAAAAACACACATTGTTGTGGATGAGCAGTCCAAGCTTTGGTTACAGCCCCTCTCTGTGGGCCAGGTCGTGTTGCCCTAGCCGTCAGGCCAGAGGAAACACGACTAGCGGAATATAGTTTTCATCCCTGGCCTCCCCCTGCTGACAGCTATCCCTGCTGGCTGTCTGCCTTGACCAGTTCTCTTTCAGCGCCACATATTCCCACATCAAGAATGCAAACAAACTTGGAACTCTGTGCGCCTGGCTGTACTGTGAAACACAAAGTATGGTAATGCAAAAATACACCACCCCAAAGCTAGGGGAAAAAAAAAGTGTGCCCACCGGGTCTGCCTTGGTATATACTGAAATGAGCCATGTGCGGGGCTGAACGAGAGTGGTTGGAGGTGACTAGCGGCTGGGTCAAACTAGCAGCATGAAACTGAATTTGTACACATGGAGGAGAAGGAGAGGAAGGGATTCCCAGTGAAACACACAATGATTCCAACAGATAGACTACATCACTAGAATTGTCTATATTATTAACAGCTAGAAAAGGGATACAGCAAAGACAGTTAGGGGGAAACGTAGAAATACAGCATGTCTTCACAGTCATATTGTTTCACTGTAAATACATTAAGGTATATTGTTTACTCAATAGCCAAACCATTTACATTTCTTCGCAAGAGATGAGTCAGAGGTTTGAGCTCTCATCTGAAAACACATTACAAACTAATAATATAAACTGTCCTGCATCTTTAAAAGCCTTAACCACCCACGCAAGCAGAAAAGGACATCCACCCTGATCGATGGCGTACTGGAATAAGTACATCAGAGAGGAAACGGGCTTTCATCAGTATTCATAATGACAGGGAATTCATCCACAGCATTGCCAGTCTGCATGCACTATATTTAGATGTTGATCTATAAACGGGCCAGTGCATGAACTACAAATCCTTTCGTCACCAATGGAAACGGATGCAGAGTTCCCCCCAGACATACGTCAGCATGCTGCTACATATACATGGTGGCACCAAAGGCCAATTTGTTGTGAGTAAGTCTATGAAGCTCCTAGCAGGCTGGGCCTAGATAATAATTCCTCTTCCACACTGATAGAGGTCATGTGCAGACTCAGGCCCCATAAATCCCTGCTCCATGATGAGCGCTCTGCATATGACTTATGGAGCATGAAGGCAGCCAGTTAAGACAGCCCCTCGTAAACATGCGGTACGGCAGAGCTGACAGCACGGTCAATTTTCATATTTCATGGGTTACTGTGGTGTGCGAGTGCTTGACTCCACCTGAACCTCATCAGGGAGAGCTCTTCTGATTGGATGTCTGATTGATGCGTCCACAAGAAAAGAGAGCTTCAAAAAAGGACATTATTTACAACAAACTATAGCTGTGAATTAAGGCAACAACTGAGACATTTGGCAGTTCTGTGTTTACTGACTCACTGGCAAATGTGTCTCCAGGAATAATTCACAAATATACAATATATCTTTCACAGTTGTATACTATAATGACCCTTTCTTCACACAGGCTAGCATGGATGGTAAAAGGATGTGTGAAGGGGTCAATCAAAGAAAGTCTCTGTTGTTTTTTTTCTGGAGGCAGAACACAGTTGCAAATAAAGGTAAAAGCAAAAAATGAATTCCTTCAACAGAAAAAGCAGACCTTCTCTGCCTCAAACACACACAGTCCACTTCTTTCTGTGGTAATAATTCCCTCTTTCTGTTAGTGCATGCTGGTGCTAACTGCTATGTCTGGCTAACCTTTGTTGGATGATGCAGGCCTGAGTCACTCCCTTCCCCCCAGGTGGCTAAAGCTCTGTGTCAACTTACTGGAATACACAGTGCCTGAAAACAATGAAGGATTCACACACACACCAGCACGCACATTCACATGTACACACACACACGCACACTTATATTACAGGCTCTATCTAATGACTCAAAGGGTAGCTTTCCTTTCTGCCCTCCAAACTTAAAATAGCTTCAAGCAGACATTTCTGCACCAGGTGCCTTTTAAAAACTGAATGACAGGGAATAGAATAACACATGAACAGTCATAGCCGGGATGTCGTTGTGTTGACCAATGGGAAGAAGCTTGTATACGCGGACATAAGAGATGAGGTCATCTGGGCTGCACTGCAAAAATACCCCGCTAATAAAGTCGTTCAACCATGTAACTGAAGTTTTCTCACACAGGGATGTTATTGTGACTTGTTTTCTAAGCTACACAAGTTGAAACAAGAGTGCCTTAGACCTTGCTATTTATTGTTACCTGGAACCTGGAATTGAAATTGGTTTGCAACAACTGAGACTTTATAGTTTTTATTTGTAAATATTTTGTATTATTATTTTATTTTAGTATTTTCCCTAAATTAATATTATGGACCATTTTTATGTGGACTAGTAACAAAACCATCTTAACTAAATCCCTTTTTATTCCGGGTTGTAACATTGTTTGCAGTGTAAATACAACATCTTTCCATGCGCTACTGTTGCTACACACCACAGTTTATGTCATGTAAATACTTTAATCCAAGCGTGAGTCCAGGAGCTAGCAGTAAGCACCAATCATTTGTGGCTGTCTACATTATACAAATACAGTGTCTTAACCTGACTCAGCGCATGCTAACGCTAACTGAAGACAAAAGCAGGGTACCAAAATGCCTCTTGGCGGTCCACTCACAAAGGCACACATTGTGCTCTAGTAAGGAGCACACAGAGTTAGGCCATTTCCTCTTATTGACGGCCTTGGCAAGTGTAATATTTACAGAAATGTTATGGCTTGACAACCCTCAATTAAACTTGTCATAACAGAGCCCATCCAAAACAGAGACAGGAAGGAGGGGATGCTGGGAATGATGTCAGCCTGGCGGGGATGAACAGGGCACGGAGGCTCGTAAACAGCTGTTTGCGAGCAATCGTTGGCGAGGAAAGCGTGCCGCGTGTCTGAGACGTTAGAAGTCCAATCCGAATGGCTTTATTTTGCCAAGTGCTTGTGGAATCTGACCTGGGTAGCTGCTGCTGACACATTACTCAACACAGCACTGACACACTAGTCACGTTATGTGATGTAACATGCCATCATATATAGCGCAGACGCAACGGACGTACTGTATGATAGTTAGACATAGATTCAGACTCTTCTATGTGCCTACAATCTATATAAACATTAACATGAACAAAGATTTGTTGATAGGCTGCCTACAGTAGCTGCTACATAACAGCGAACAGGCGATCAGAACGAAGTCGCTTTATGAAATGTCATTTGTGTTCACCTATCAATCTGTCTGTCTTGATGCTTTGAAGTTGAGCTGCTTTTGAAACAAAACAGAGCTCAAAAAGAGAACCAAGAATGCAGGGGGAGGGGACTCCTTGCAATACATGTCTGAATTATTACTTGGATGTAAGTATGTAACCCTAGTCTGAGAGAGTGCCTTTGGAGTCTGTGTAAGTGGATCTAGTCAGAGGTGAAAAGAGAACAAGTCTGACCTCGTGCACTGTGCGATGGGGAGGTCAGCCTCTCTGTTTGGCTTTCTGAGCGTGGGCCATGTGCTCGCTTATGGTTGGGGGGGGGGGGGCTGGGCCCGCTGATGTCATAAATTACAACCCTCGCTTTGTTACTGGAGCCTGTGGGTGTGTTGGTGGTTGTGTATGGTTTTACATGTCTTTGTGTAAGACATTGTATTTGTGTCTGTGTGTGTGAATATTTTAGTGTGTGAATGTGAATTATTTTTATCATGTGTATTTGTCTGTCTATGTCTGAATGAATTTGTATATGTGTCTGAATTCTGTGTGGGCCAAATTAGGTTCCTCTGCGATCCTGCTGACTTCATTCTATCCCAGACTACCTGTGGCCCGTTTTCCCAGCCTCAGACCCCCTAGTCAACTCTAACACCGTCTGATTCACAGATATGATTCAACATGGAAATGACGGGGCCCCTTAAATACCATTTTCCCGACCCTGGCATGGCGATAATTGAAAATGTCAGTGAAAGTGCTTAGGAGAAATTCCAGCAGGATTATCACCCCAGTAACATGGACAGACAGCGAGCTTGTCTCAGGAAGAAGAAAAAACACACAAAAGAACTTGTCTCCATATCATAAAAACAGCACTGTTCCTCTGCTCTCCTTTTAATGAAAGCGCTGCTATGCCAATCCTCAGGGAGGAGTTTAAGAGTAACATCTTGGGTTTTTTGTTTGTGGAGGCAGAACAAGATTGGGGGAGGGGGGCCAGTTGATGGTGGGGATAGTCAGGTCTGTCCCCCTTCTCTCTCTCTCTC
>JAODLI010000018.1:7193568-7225081 GCA_027575585.1 Percopsis omiscomaycus
AAATATACAGTACTTGAGGTACACCCCCCCCCCCCACACACACACACACACACACAACACACACACACACACACAGACCCACACCCAGGTGCCAAACAGGAAGCCTAGGGCCCTGTCCTCGTTGAAAAATGTTTTGTTGTGTTTTGGCCTTGCGTCCACACTACACCAGCGCTTTCGGGCCTGAAAACGCACAGTTTTAAAAACGGGTTCTGTAGTGGAGACGTTTGAAAACACAACCCTTAAGTCGTCATGTTGTCAGACAAGTGTGTGGTGGGGGTTCCACCCTCCCCTCCCCTCACTGGCTCCAGGCGAAGCAGGGACAGACGCGAGATCAATAGCCTCCGTTTGCCCACAGCAGCCCCATTCCTCAGCCAGGACACTGATGCTAACTAACTCATAGCTAACTTACTCATAGAACTTCCATTAACTGAAGCCCTCTATGAATTCTTTATTTTCTTTCTATATCTCTTAAAAAACATATTTCCATCTTAGGATCAACTCTAAGAAGGATTAAGCTCTTTGTTAGCAATTGTTTTGAGGATTGAATGGTATGTTGATACTGTATGTATTGTATGTGGTGAAATGTAGCCTATAACTAAGTTAGCCCTGATGACATGTTGATGTCATTATTCTAAGAGAATGTTGTTTGCTTACGATAACTGGTGTATGACCTATTCACATATTGAAAAATGTCATTATTGTAAGTCGCTTTGGATAAAAGTGTCTGCTAAATGCTGTAAATGTAAAATGTAACTATCAATAGCAATACGAGTCTGTCTGAAACACAGTTAACATGCTGGGCCAACCAGCACTGCTGAATAACATCTCATGTCCGGACTCTGCTAATAGATCATTAGATGTGTTAACTTTGCGTGTGTTTTTATGTTATTGTGAGAATATATGTTTGTCATATAGTTTGTGTCTGTTGGTGTGTTACCTGCGTTGGTGTGGTCACACTGCTAGCCCAGACCTCACATCTTTACGAGCCATGTGCGATTTTCAATGTGTCATATTTTGTTTGCGTCCAGGGTCTTACAAATACATACACACTCAGCTTTCGGGGACTGTTTTGTGTAATTTCTTCAAGATGTGTTTGAGTGTTTGCTTACTCTTCTGATGTCCATTGCTAGTGATGTATGTCAGTGTAATCCAGTTCCATTCTGTGAAACATCTAACAAAGTCAGCGTCTCCCCCTCTTCATCCAAATACCATTTGTCAATGTCGTGTGTAAGCAGATTGTGTTTTCATGCCTATGGGGGAGCCAAAGGGAGACCCTTGGTGAAAGTCCAGTGCCTTGGTTGTTTCTCGTTAATGGCGCTCATGCGAGGATGTTTAATCAGATACACTCAAGTGAATTTGTATCATAACAACAGGGGGTCTTAAAAAGTCTATGTGTGTGTTATGCAAAAAAGGCCTTTCCTAGGGATAATGAGAAACAGGTTAGCAGTGTCCATTTTCACTTAGTTAAGTTTATAGTGAACACTTTCAATAGATATCAATTTCCAACCTCAAAAGAGTGTTATTATAGATATTTTGGTGGCATCAAATATGCCTCTTCCTGTAGGCTACTTGAAGAATTAAAATTACATTTAGAGGTTTTTTTATGTTATATATAGTATAAATTAAATGTACTATTTGCATAAGAATGAGTTTACACTGAACTTTTTTATTTACTAACAGTTTAGTCTTAACAGTAAGACAGACAGCTACAGTTTACTGTACGCAAATCATTACATTCTCCAGCGTGTCCCTTATGTTATGTGAAAGACAATTTAAACAATATACGTGTAATTTAGTTGCCGTGACAATATGCAAACAATAGCCGCCTCTTCTGCTGGATCTTTGGCCAACAATAAGACACCTTTACAAATAAATTGAAATAAATAAATAAAGTGTTAATCCACTTCTACACTTACGTATGACCTCATTTATGCGTGCAGCCACGCTGTCTTAAGCAGGCGGGCCTTAAGTAGGTGAAAACGTGCATTCAGGATGTATGCTAGTGTTTCAGGCTACAATAGGGAAGCTGTGATCAGCCAGGCTTACAGGGCTGAGCGCTCACTCTCAAACCTGTGTGCTCTCCAGTTACACTGCTCAGGACAGTACAGAGCTGGTCTGGGGCGGTGGGGGATTCAAACTCAACCTTCATCTCTCAGTACTGGTAACCTGGGTGTAAGTCAGAGACAAACGCACACACACGCAACAGCCAACGCATTTTTTACACACACACACATACACACACACACAGTGTGGGGGCATGTGGGTCTTAGTGGGTATAACAACATTCACACACTTTCAGGGTGGGGGTATGTTGTGTGTGTTCTAGCAGGTACACAAACGGCACTCTCACACTTTCTCCCCAGTGTGGGCAAGTGATGTGTGTGTTGGTTGTCGGGGGAGAGGCTGGTGACCTTTACCACCTCTGTGGCACTCTTGAATGTGTGCTTGTTTTTCCTCTAACACGCTGGGATTGAAAGAGCCTGTCTGTAACAGCAGATGAGATAATGTAGAGACAAACACAGAGCCTCGATACAGGGCCATTCTGCAGGAAGTTGTCAGGGGCCACAATAGGGGAGAGACACAATCTGTGGCCGAGTGGCGGCCCAGCAGCTCGGGGACAATACAGAGTGTTTGATCTCTTAATTAATGGAGCCTATTCTGCACTGCTGCAGGTACTGAATTTTAATGCAGGAGATTTTTCAAAGGGATTTCCTGTCGAGTTTCACCCACGGAGCTTTAACCACTGAATTCTAATTGTCTGGTAGACTATGGCATTTTAAGTTTATACACTGGAAAAATTATCCTTTCTATGGAAGTGTTATTTCATTCTGAAAGAATCAAATTATTTATATGAACAATTGTCCATTATTGAGCAAATTCCAAATAAGCTCCAAATAAGTCTTGAATTTTTACTTTGTGTTGCTTAATTTTCAAATTTTTTGTAATAATAATGAACAAAACTCAATAATGCTTCTAAAGCATTGCAATAAAAAAAAATCTGTAAATAAGGCAAGTTTATAAACAATACCTTTAATCAAGGCTCCAACTAACTTTAAATAAAATAACATAAAAACCTTTGTTGATGCTGGATGCTGTTTTTTTAATATGGAGGAAGCCTTTTTTCTTGCTTGTGAAAACTATAAATTAAATTACATTTTTACAAGTCATCTTCAACAAAATGTTAATCTGATCACGTGCATATCAGGGCCTTCACATTCTAGAATTAAATCTTCCAGTCTTTATCCACTCTTCTGCTATTTTCCTTGGTTTCCTTTAACTCTATTCGTTTTTCCTTCTTTCTAACAATAAATCAAATGCCCCTCACTCGCCAGTTCCTATAATCTCACGCACACGCACGCAAGCGTAGCTGACCTAGATGAACGTGCGTTCCAACTAGTTGTAATTCTTGAGGCGTCGTCGTGAGAAGAGAGCTACCACGTGTTGAATGCGGTGTCACACAGAAAGCTGGAGAAATATTGGCTAGATGGAAACACACAACAGCAGTTGGAAGATCCTAGTTTGCTATTCAATTATGCGGTCAAACGCTCTGTGTTTCGGAGCAATGATCAATTATCAGATGTCAGTGATAATAGTGAATGATGGCCCCAGACCTGACCCTCTCTCATATCTTCCACGCGTAATCGATTGCGCTTAACATGCGAGCTCGCACGTTATGCGCCACATAGGGCCACCGCCCCTGTATCTGATGTATCTGAAATTCAAACTTAAGTAAAGGGACCTCCTATATCTATAGGCTATGGTCAATTGTATTTTATTGATTTGTTTTCTTTTAAGATGTGATTTTACTTTTTAATACACACAGTGTTGGCCAAATTATAATCTCGTTTTATTATTTGTATTTCATGTTTAACTGAACAGAAATTCAATTTCCTCGCTGTTTACAACCCTTTCTTAAACTTTCCGGCACTTGATGTAGCATTGTGGAGTTGTTCTCTCGTCCCCACACACTGGCCGTTTGTGTCATGATTGTTAACACCGTATTCCTCCCATCCCGAGTGAATCTCATTTAAAATGTCTCGCGCTCGGCTGGGCTGCAAATCAGCCTGTTTACAATCTCACACCAACACTCCCATCAATTAACTGGCCATTGATTTTCCCGCCCTGGACATTACAATATTGCAGAGCCTTTTCCTCCACAACACATTCAAGTTTGATGCACATAATTGCAAAGGTTTATTAACGTTACAACTATACACGTCGTCCTCTATTAATGATCATTTGCTGTTTCGTTCAGTCATTTGTAGTCTATTTCGATTAGGACGTGTCTTATGATATCAAGCAATTCCAAATGTAACAATATCATCGAAAATGTAATTGAAATATCGAGAGATTATTTTTATTATTCAGTGTAGGCCTATGTGGCGTTATCAGTTCGACCTATCAAAAAGTATTTGATTTTTTCCTGCTCTTTCCTTTTTCCATGAATAAGTAAATAGTGAGGCTGTAGTCCTAAAAGATAGCTGACACGACAGACCAGATCCATCTCGCCCGCAGCTTCTCTTTAAATATTCAGGGGAAAATAATGGCATCCCGAGGATCACCTATAGTAACATTATTATCTTCATTTCTCAAAATCAGCCGGGCTGAGAGCTTCGTTTGTCTTTTTCACCTAATAAATCTACTGGAGTCCGTACAGACAGAGTCATATGGGACCTTTTGCCCTCTTAAAACATCCCAACTGATAGTGATCTGCTATCCATAATAATCCATAATAATAATAATAATCATAATAATAATTATTATTATTATTATTATTATAACATTACATTTTATTTTACATCTTTTTTATTTTTCTTTATAATCTTGCATTTAAATAAAAAGTTGCATTTATACAAATTAAAACAACAAACCGCCTAACATATACATATTTATTAAATTATCCTAAGGTATTTATATATTCTCCAGCAAGGTTTTTAATCCAATCCGTTCGCTCTAACGCTGATGAGATAAATACAGCATCTTTTTGCAGACTATGTGTTCTCTGCCTGTATCCAACTATTAGGATATGTATATTAAACAGAGATTATATAGTGGGTTATAATGTAGTGGTGTGCTGCAAACGTTCTGAAGAGATATTAAAAGCGCCGTTCATCATCAGCCCTGTTCGGATTCATCTGCTCTTTTTCATTTCATTGTTTTCTCCACCGGTCACTCGCTCGATTGCACTCGTGCGCTCTAAACGCTGGGATCTCTTGTGCGCATCCAGGGAAGGAGGGAGGGAGGGAGAGGGAGGGAGAGAGAGAGAGAGAGGGAAAGAGAGAGAGTGCGAGAGAGAGAGATACAGAGGGGGCGGGGTATTGCGCATCGACGCACTGTGATAGAATAACCCAATGGCCAATCGCGTCTCAGGTGGGCGCGGCCCAGCAGTTCTCACAGTGCTCCCCGGGCCCTCAAAGTTTGTTTATTCGCGGAATGCAGTGTGTGATGAAAACGTGTTGCTAACCCCCTTCTGCAGTAATCTAATGAAACTGATTGGGACATTCTATACGGCGTGGACTTTGGGAACGCGCACGGTGCCATTACGCATGGGACGCGTTTGCTCGTCCGTCCTTCTGAGCGCCCGGAGTCTCGCTCGAGGCTCCAGAGAGTAGGTGTCGGTGTGTAACACAAGATCCGAATTACAACGACGTTAACGCTCATCTACAGGGACAATAGACCGAGCGACGAAGACCCGAGTTGTTGAAAAGAAACTTCTTGAGATCCCGGAGATCTCAACTTCGAACGTTTCACGTCACTTCGAAATTCATTAAAAACTCCGGCGTGTTGTGATTGATCAGTTTAAAAGAGACGGTGGCGACCATGCAGGACTTGGGACGCTGACATTCCACTGGTAGTCAAGATAAGCTTTACGTGGCTCCCAGCTGGTTGCTAAGAAGGGTTAAACTGTATCTAAAAAGCCTGCCTTTCTTCCACACGGATCAACTCATTGGGTGGGAGCTCCGAGAGAGACAAGAGTCCCCAGCAAATCAGGAGCTAATTGATTAAAGAGACTTCATTTGAATAGGGGGCTGGCGACGTGCCAATCGCCTCTCAAAGAAGCCCCGTATGATTAATCGTAGAGCATTATTGATAATCATAACGGGGCACATGCGCGGTGGATGGGCACGATTTTCTTGATTTTGAGAAGATTTTTTGGTCATTTTTTATTATTTGCTTGCTGATGTGCGAGCCAGCATGTCGCGGAGGAAACAAGCGAAGCCACAACATTTCCAGTCCGACCCTCATCTGCCCTTATCGGAGCACAATGGTGAGTCCAGCCCGCACCGAGCCAAGGACAAGGCTCTGAATTTCTCACACATTGAGTTGTATCTCTCCGATACTACATCTGATGGCGAGTGGTATTACTTTAGGCTTAAGTTTTAAACATTCATTCAAATACATACTTTAATGTTTTCTTTTAAATGGTGGAAGTAAGTGGGTTCTTTAACTTTTCAGAAAAGTTTGATTTCACAGTAGGACTTTATTCACTGCAGCTTATCGCAGAACAGCCTTTTTTATACTTTAATTGGCATTACAGTAGGCTATTGCCTAATTTATAGACTAGCCTATTTGGTAGAAGTTAAAGGAAAGCTTTATTTTACATTAGGCTACATAAAGTTTGTGATATTGCTAAACGTTTTTCTTGACTTAAATTTTAGATATGTAGAGCTGACCAACTTACCGTGCAGAGGGACCGAGCATGTTAGTTATTGTTGTTTCATGTGTAGTTTAATATTTACTCCGTTCTCAGTAGATTCTAGCGTGTCGAATGAGTCTTCCCTTCAAACTTTTAAACTTGATCATAGATATTGACAGTTTCTATACGGATCCAACTAAATATGTTTTGTTGGATACAATTTGTATCCTAAGCTTTCATGATTATACGAAGTTCGTTTTATTTAATAATGGCCCCTTTACACGCGTCATATTTTCCCTATTTGATCAGGGCAACATTTTTGCTTGGAGAGAGCTCAAATAAAACATAGCCCACACAAACATCTACAGGCTACTAATAATAGAACAGTAAAAGTAAAATATTATAACTGTCGAAACAAAGTTGGTCAAAGTATTTCTCCCCGTCTTACAACACCATCGCGCGCTCACACGACTTCCATTTTATTGCTGAATAAATGGTGGTATCCATAGACAATTTGTAATCGAAATTTAGTTAAAATGGTGGAATAGGCCTGTTGTAATTTAACATGTAGGAACAGTAGAAGCAACAGCGTATTGAGGCCGGCTGTGAAATATATGTATACCTAGGATATCTTTTTTAATCTTAAAGCAAATGTTTCACATTTACTGTGC
The DNA here is from genome assembly GCA_027575585.1 of Percopsis omiscomaycus. NCBI lineage: Eukaryota > Metazoa > Chordata > Actinopteri > Percopsiformes > Percopsidae > Percopsis > Percopsis omiscomaycus. The sequence continues at coordinate 7,200,877 of JAODLI010000018.1, forward strand.
TGATATCCTCACGTTATGAAACCGACTCTATAAAACTATATTTAGTATTAGAAAGCTAAATCATGGTTTTAATAACGAGCAATGCCCATTCAAAACGAATTGTTTTGGTATTAAATATAAAAAGTAGCATTATCTTAAAATGATCTACCAAAACACAACACGTTTTTTGTTTTTGTATTAGGAACATATATTTTTCGTTGCAGCAAAGGTCTTTCAATCGACAAAATAGATTTTCAGTTACCCAACCTAAAATCTACCAATGTAAATTATTATGCAATATGTGGTAACATTTCACTATTTGCGTTGTTGTAATAACCTATGCCTGATGTTTTCAGTAAAAATTGACTACATTGATTAGGCCTACTATATTATTTTTTTCTTTGTAATCTGGCCACAATTTGTAAATTGAAGTCTGTGGCCTCTGTAGTTAAAATCGACCAAACACAACAATGTTTTTTAAATTGGCAGATTTGTGTATTAACAGATGCATCTTCTGACCAAATTTTTTTTAAATAAGTTTTAATTGAGGGATTAATTCAAAACGGATTATTCCTGGTGGTACTTGTTTTCATTGAAGTTTAAATGTAGGCCTAGTTGAACTGTTACTTTTGTCACCGTCGCAGAATAGAGACTGCTTGTCAAATTCAGAACTAATAAGTCAGTTGATCGAAAAATTACAAACGAGCGCAAATGCGTGAAAATACAGTTAATAATTCTGGTGACTCCTAGATGACTGTTGACTAGGAGGTCACAGTGAGCGTTGTTCCACCGTCATTTCGGACTTATAAGTGAAAAGGGGAGATGCTGAGAGGTGGTTAGTAGAAGTCGTGTTTGTACCACTGAGCCTGGATGCTGAGCTGTTTAACCTCTGCCAGCGTCTGTGTAGAGGTGAGCAGAGTTCAGAGTCCAGTGTGTATTCTACCTCCTCATGACCCTGCTGGTCTGAGCCGCAGGCCACCAGGCCAGGCCTTTGAGAGTGTGTGTTTGTGTGTAGGATTGCTTATCAATGTGGTGGCCATCCCCCTTTCGCCCTATCAGAATGACCCCCCTAGAGGAAGATTGGCAGGGGATTACTGTTCCCACTGTTGTACCCAGCAGAACACAGATTACTTGTGGCTTTGCCAATGTTTATGCAGTGTGAGTGTAGATGGAGCCCCGAGGCTCTGCACCCCTTCTCCCTCCCCTAAAGCTGGAGGCCTGTCACAGGGCAGGGCTGCTGGGACGCCATGCAGTCCTGCCCTGGTCCGAGCAGTTTTAGAAGAAGCATCTAGTGTTCAGTAGGACGTGAGAGGCTGGAGAAGCGAGACGACCCCTCGTGAAGTTACAAGTGTCAAGAGGCTCGCAGCGACCCCCCCCCCCCCTACCCTGCAGACAGAACAATGTAGGAACTCTCAACGCTCAGTCAACTCTCTTGCATGTCTGGTCTCACATATTCACACTTTGCTCACTTTTCTAGTGCATCTATCCTCCTGTCTGAGTGGTACGTTGTGATGTTGGTATAGATGACGATAGACGCTGTTCTCTTCCTACTAACCTGACTTTATCTTCATTTTAATTCAGAGTTAATCCATGCTACTTTGAGAGCTAAGCCTAATGCCAGCATCTGCACAAGTTGTTCTCATTTGGACGGTAGATTTGTAGACGCGTTGTTGGAGTCTTGATTCTGGTCTTTTATTTCTGAGACATATTTAATGTAGAATAGGCTTGTCCAGGTTCTCATACAATTCTGTATATAAGCATTTGCAATAATGGAATGGATCTAATACGCACACACACATACTATCTTTGCGTGTATTGTAAATTTGGCTGTGTTTTCATATTTCTAGATTATCTGTGAGATATTAAAGTGGGAGGCTTTTTTTTTCTACTTTTGAAGAGTTATCGCATTTTTGTGTGAGGTAGATTTATATTTTACCCCATATAAATTGAGAAAATATTTTAAAGAAATTATTTCCTTCATAAGAAGGTAAACGTTTATGTATTTTATGTTGTGCATTATTTACAAATCTTCATAAAGTAATGACAAATGCATTGTAATTTTTCTCTGAGGAAATATAATTGAACTAGATTGATTTAGTGAAAGATGCTCGTAGCTTTTGTATAGTGAATAAAATTAAAAATTAACAATTATTTTTTAATTTCAGCTTGCATCAAAAAGTTTTTTACTTGCATATACAGTAGTGTGTTGTGTATTGGGTAGCTGTGTTGCATTTTTCACATACTGTATACAAAGACACTTTTTTCAGATTAGTCTAAAGTGTAAGACTGCACTTTTTTTATTTCCATCTTTTGTTCAGGGTTTTCATTTAGTTTTCATTTAGTTATATATTCTTATGACATTACTGCATTTAATTAAACACATTGCATTTCATTAGAAGTGATACCCTTTACTTCCCACCATCACAGTCAGCCATGAGAACAAGGAGAAGGTGTTTATGTAATCCACACATTTATCACATGATGAATGAAAGACACTTTTTCATTATTAGCATTTTGTGGTGTGTGTGTGTGTATGGGGCTGGAGTAACATGAAAAGTTATCATTAAACTTGAGTCTTCTGTGTTTGCATGCTTCAGCGGTGTGAGGGCCAGGGTTTACTGTCATGGTAACTTTGTGTTATCTGATGTCTCCGAGCACAGCAACACTGAAGGAGATAATCCCTGAATTAAACAGGATCTGCTTTGAGTCGGCTGAGATGAGCAGGGCCAGGCAGTGCCGCTGGTCCGGCCGCTCCCATGCTGGGTGAACAATGGGAAGGCATCCTGTCTCTCTGTGGGGCAGGACTGCGCTCCTCCGGGTTTCATTTGCAAATGAATTCTTGCCCCTGATGAAAATGTTGAGAGGCCAGTGCCACAATGAAAGGGATTCATAGAGAAATGCAATTTGTAAATCAACTTGTATGTTAAACAGCGAGATCTTAGAGTGACAAAGAGGCATAAGAATAAGGAAAGTCTGGAGCACAGCGGGCAGGGCTGTCTCACATTTTCTCTCCGCTATCTAACCTTTCCTTTTATTTAAATGGTAAAATCAAACCTGTTTCTATGCGCATTGCAAATATAATAGTTGTGTGCTTTTTGTTGTTGTTGACTGAAACAACATTACCAACTGGGCCTGAATTGCTTGTTTTGTAAGATGGTACTGTATTTCTCGTTTCTCAGTTTATGACACATTCCACTGTGTCGCTCCACTTAGAAGTTTGACCCACTCATTGTTGCTCTTTTATATTTTATTCAGTAGTTGAGTGCCATCTGAAAATATTTTTTACGGCATATTTTACTACAATTGATGGATTTTATTGTGAGTTTAACAGCAATCACTATAAATCAATAACTATAATTCAGTTTCATTTCATGTTTTCCCAACATATTTTTCTTTACATTAAAGTAGTAAATTAAAGTAGTAAATTAACCTTTTTTATAGCCTATTATTTAGATTTTGTCTGATTGAGGCACATAATGAAAAATGTTTTGCATTGTTGTTCATGTTTCAGTATGATTGCTGCTTGAAGTGATACAAATGATTTTAGTGGCATAGATAACCTGTCTGAGATGCCTATAGTTGTCTGAAATTGAACAAAGTTGACAGCAAATTGAAAGTCTAATAAGTCCTTCAACTGCTTGATTTGCGCTGAGTGGACACCAGACTTTGAAGGGCAGGGAATATAGGAAATCAATGCTTTTCTATGAAATTTCATTAAGTCCCAATGTCCTCACTTCACAGTATTCTATATTTTGATGGATTATCTGAAGAAAATTATTACCTTCAGTTGGACTGAAACCCAGATGTGCATCTTCAAAGATCACTTTTAAGCAATATTTGAGCAGTGCTATTGATTTTTCCCCCTTATCATGTTTCAGAGACTGCTGCATTGAATAAGGTCTTTTCTCATTTCTGTGGCTTATTGTTGCTTTTCGATTGTTGTTTTTGTGAACACATCAAGGGGATAAGTGTAAAACTGATTAATTTAAGATTAACAACAATGGAATTTGCAGAGATAAAGCTGCTTCTTCAGCTGCAAAACATTTCTAATCACTAATCCCCTGTTTCCCATCTTTGTTTTCCAGGGGACACAGAACCTTGCTCGGAGCATCCCCCCTGTAAGGAGTCAAATGCCCATGTCTGCAGCAGATGCTGCGCTGAGTTCTTTGAACTATCAGATCTTGAAGAACACCAGAAGAATTGCACTAAGAATCAATTAGTTCTGATAGTGAATGAAAATCCTGCCTCCCCCACCGGAACCTTCTCCCCCGGTTCCCCTCCCGATAATCCTGATGACCAGATGAATGACACGGCTAATAACACTGATCAAGCAGAGTGCAGCGACCTTTTGGAGCCCAGCGCTCAGGAAAAAGAGGAGTCCATGGAGGTGGATGTGTCTGGGATGAGCAGTGGTCACGAAGAGGAAGGCAGTCACGCTGAGAGTGGGAGCCCCATTAACACAGGCAGCAGCCACGGTGGCAAGCCCAGCTCAGGCCCTGCAGTGGGAACCTCAGCTATCTCTGCCCACCTACCTCAGCTGGGCAACCTGGCCGAACTAGGGAACTTCTCCATGATAAACAACAATGTCATCATTGAAAACCTGCAGAGCACCAAAGTGGCTGTGGCCCAGTTTTCCCAGGAGGCCCGCTCTTCCGGGGCACCCAGGGTGGCAGTGCCTGCCCTGATGGAACAGCTGCTAGCCCTACAACAGCAACAGATCCACCAGCTGCAGCTCATCGAGCAGATCCGCCACCAGATACTGCTACTGGCCTCCCAGTCCCCAGAAATGCAGGTGCCCCCCAGTTCTGCTCCAGGCACCATGGGGCCCGCTGCCAGCCCACTGACCGCACTCAGCTCCCATCTTTCCCAACAGCTGGCTGCAGCCGCAGGCCTCGCACAGAGCCTGGCTAGTCAGTCAGCCAGTATTAGCAGCCTGAAGCAGCTGGCTGCTGCGGCAAAGCTACCTCAGCCCAACCCAAGCAGCGGTGAGGCATCTCAGAGCATTAGCACACTGGGCCCATCAACAATCAATGCCCAGTCCTCTGAAAAGAGGCCGAGTCATTTAAGCAGCCTCCACTCTCAGCTTAGTACCCCTTCACTAGCTAAGTCATCCACGCCAGCATTTGGGATAGGTAGCCTGTTAAGCTCTGCAGTAAACCCACTTCTACCTCAGCCCCCATCTGGCAACCCCATGTTCTCCAGCACCCTCCCTAGTGTTGGCACCACAGTCGAGGACCTCAACTCATTAGCAGCTCTGGCTCAACAGAGGAAAGGCAAGCCACCGAACGTCAATTCATTTGAACACAAGAGCAGCTCCGAAGAGGCATTCTTTAAGCATAAGTGTAGGTTTTGTGCCAAGGTGTTTGGGAGTGACAGTGCCTTGCAAATTCACCTGCGCTCCCATACCGGTGAGCGGCCGTACAAGTGTAACATCTGTGGCAACCGTTTCTCTACCCGTGGTAACCTGAAGGTCCATTTCCAGCGTCATAAAGAGAAGTATCCCCACATCCAGATGAACCCTTACCCTGTACCTGAGCATTTAGATAACATACCAACAAGCACAGGCATTCCCTATGGCATGTCAATGCCCCCTGAGAAGCCTGTCACTAGCTGGCTGGACAGCAAACCAGTCCTGTCCACTTTGACCTCCTCCGTAGGCATGCTGCTACCACCAACCATGCCAAGCCTGCCACACTTTATCAAAAAAGAGGATCATTCTATAGCCATAACCAGCCCCTCCATTATAGCAAAGAGTGACTCGGGTGCTGTAGAGGCATCCGTTAAATCGAATGATCGAGCGTCTGAAGACGGTGAAGGTGCCACTCTGCCTACCTCAAATGGGAAAACTGAACAAGGCAGCCACTCCTCAAACTTTACAACAAATATCAGCTCTGCCTCAGAGAGCACAGCCGAGTATACAACATCAAACAGCCCACCCATGATGACCAACCCCCTAATGCCCCTCATGTCTGAGCAGTTCAAGGCTAAGTTCCCCTTTGGAGGAATTTTGGATCCCCTCCAGGGGTCAGAGACCTCCAAGCTACAGCAGCTTGTAGAGAACATTGACAGGAAGGTGACGGACCCAAATGAGTGTGTCATCTGCCACCGTGTGCTCAGCTGTCAAAGTGCTCTGAAAATGCACTACCGTACTCACACTGGGGAAAGACCATTCAAATGTAAAGTCTGTGGGAGGGCCTTCACGACCAAGGGCAATCTGAAAACCCACTACAGTGTCCACAGGGCCATGCCTCCTCTGAGGGTTCAGCACTCCTGCCCAATCTGTCAGAAGAAGTTTACGAATGCTGTGGTTCTGCAACAGCACATTCGCATGCATATGGGTGGGCAGATCCCAAACACGCCTTTGCCTGACAGCTACCCTGAGTCAATGTGCTCTGAAACGGGCTCGTTTGATGAGAGAAACTACGATGACCTAGACAACTTCTCAGATGATATTGAAGGCATGGAGGAGGGGCCAGACAGCAGTGTTCTAGACACACCTAGGTCCGCTGACGCTTCCCATGACAGCCTGTGTAACTCCCCCAACCCCCCTGATGTTGCTTTCCAGGATGGTCAAGAGAGAAATGGCCAACAGAATGGCCAAAATTACGACACAGAAGAATTGCAAACCAGCCGTATAAAGGCTATGGCAAATGGCTCAATGGAAGGGGATTGCCTCACCAATGACAGTTCATCTCTAGAAGGGGACATTGAAAGTCAAAGTGTCGGGAGTCCAGCTGTGTCAGAATCTACCTCCTCCATGCAGGCGCCATCCCCCTCCAACGGGCATCTACAACAGCATAAATCTCCCAGTCTGGATGAAAGGCAACAGAGAGCCTTATCCTTGGAGCACATTAGTGCTAGTCTCATGCACTCTCACCCCTCTAGCTTAGGAGCCCTGGACCTAACATCTGTCAACTGTTCTAAAGAGCCGCTGGGCATGCTCTTCCCTTTCCGCGAGCGCAGCACCCTCAAGAACACAGCCTGTGACATCTGCGGGAAGACGTTTGCTTGTCAGAGTGCCTTGGACATTCACTACCGAAGCCATACCAAAGAGCGACCATTCATTTGCACGGCCTGTAACCGAGGATTTTCCACCAAGGGCAACCTCAAGCAGCACATGCTCACCCATCAGATGAGAGATCTGCCCTCACAGCTGTTCGAGCCTTCGAACACCAGCATATCCTCCAGCCCAACCCCCTCCCTCCTCTCCGTGAGCTCCCTCATCAAACCCGAAGTCAACGGCTTCCTCCATGGCTTCCACCAGGAGAACAAGGACCTGCCCCCCGGCCTGGTCACCTCGTCCGCCTCCACCTCTCCGGTGCTGTCATCTGCGCCTCCAAGGAGGACACCCAAGCAGCACTTCTGCAACACCTGCGGAAAGACCTTTTCTTCCTCGAGCGCCCTGCAGATCCACGAGAGAACCCACACGGGGGAGAAACCATTTGCCTGCACTATCTGTGGTCGGGCCTTCACCACGAAAGGAAACCTGAAGGTAAATTTGAAAGCGTCAGAAAACCTGTGTGTGTGTGTGTGTGTGTATTTGTTTAAACATATCTTTCCGTATGTCTTTGTAGAAAGGTGTTCTATGCACTAATTATTAAGAGGTGGTAATGTTGGATAATTGATGAGAGGAACAGCTTGCTGAGAAAAGTGTACCTTGGCAGAAAGGTTGAATCACCTCATTAATATGATTATTGGATAGAAACTTGAGAATGTGATTGGTGGAGCACAGCTGGGAATGGTTCGGTTAACAGACTTAACTACAGTTACCAGAGGCAACCATTCTGAGCTGGGAAAGTCTTTAGTTTCAGTACACCCTAGCCCATGTAAACCACTTAATTCCCCATTGAGTGTGTGTGTGTGGGTAGATGAGTGTTTATATAGGTCAATCAACATTTTGAATCAGTTGAGGAATTCAAAAGAATGTTTTAGGAAAACAAAGTATATTTGGTTTTTGAGTGAGTAAAGAATTGTTAACTATCGGATTGTACAGGTAAGTACGTTAATGTTTAATATTTCCAGGTTCACAAGCACTTTATTAGAATCCTTTGAATATCTATATTATCTGTTATTATCTGAAAGTATCATCAAGCAACGTTAAAGAAGACAAATGGTTCTTTGTTATGGACAGGGCTTGGCAGAGGTGAAATGTCAGTTGCAATACAGGCCGGGACAATGAAAGTGGACAGTGCAATCTTAACCCTAGCCTTGTGGCTCTGCTCATGGGACTAGCAAATTAAGGTTTAGATTAAAGACTCCGCACCAGTCCTGCCAAAAAAAGATGTTTACACCATTCCGGTACCGCACACAGCACGACTAATGTGCTGCACCCAGTGTGTCAGCCTATTTTAATTCTAACGCAGTTGTTATTATTTTTTCCATTGCATCACCTCATGTGCAGCACTTGTGGCCAAGTTTGTAAACATCACTAATTTTCATCCCTCCCCTCCTTTCTGCACTGGTCTCTGTCTCTCCTCCTTCCCGTTCTCTTATTCCTCCTTCCCTCCTGGTTCTCTGTCTGTGTGTAGGTCCACATGGGAACACACATGTGGAATAGCGCCCCGGCCAGACGTGGCCGCAGGCTCTCAGTGGACGGACCCATGGCGTTCCTGGGTGCCAACCCTGTTAAGTTTCCTGAGATCTTCCAGAAGGACATGGCCTCCAGGGCGAGCAACGGGGACCCAGCCAGTTTCTGGAACCAGTACGCCGCGGCCTTCTCCAATGGTCTGGCAATGAAGGCCAATGAGATCTCCGTCATCCAGAATGGAGGGCTCCCGCCCATGTCGGGCAGCATGGGCAATGGGGGGAGCTCTCCCGTCGGTGGGCTCACTGGTAGCCTGGATAAGCTGCACAGTACGGAACCCAACGCTGCTCTGGCTGGCCTGGAGAAAATGGCTAACACAGAGAATGGAACCCACTTCCGTTTCACGCGCTTCATGGAGGACAATAAAGAGATCGCTACCAACTAGAGTGCTCGTCTTCACGTGTGCTTGGACAATTGAAGGCGCCTATAGGCAGATTGTACACAGAGACACAGAACAAGAACTGGAGAAAAAAATAAATGAACTGCTTTGGCTTGCCATCGAAACTTTACGAACACAAGTGTGAAGATGTTAGTTTTTTTGTACAATGTACAACATGTTTTAGTTTTAAGAAGCTTATTTATTAGTGATTATAACCTTGCTTGAAACCAAGTGGAAGCATTAACAGTTAGTTTTCTTTGTTTTAAAATCAGAATGGGTATGTATGTATGTATGTATGTATGTATGTATGTATGTATGAGTGCTTATAATGTGCTTTTGAATTATGTGCTTTAGCATATTCGGGTAGAAATCCTTACCTTGGCATTAAGTTATTTTCTGTCTGTACTAGCTATAACAAAACTGTCAATGTTCATGTGATGCATTAGCTCTGTAATAAGCGAACAGACTGGCTGTAAATAGTGTACACTGTTTTATTCTAGTTGGTCTAACATCTGTGTATTCATGTCCTTTCATGTGGAAAAAAACGAGACTTCATGCAAGGGCCTATGGGTATTGTAGTCAATTTCTTTCCAACTACTATTTACCTTTTTGTTTTATTTAAAGAAGAAGAAAATACTTAAAGTTTGCTGCATTTCAACTGTTTCTTTAGTGTTAACATATTTTGTTGTTACTGTTTCACTGTATTGTACTTTTTATTATTTGTTTACTTCTATACTTTCTTTTTGTTGCTTTTGTTTTTTATTTTATTTTTTTTGTGAAATTAAAAGCAAGACAGTTGCTCACAAGTGGGGAACCTCCCATTAGGGAATGCCCATTTTCCTGGTCTTTTGGACAGAGACAGCCAATCAACTGGGCACGAATCTTCTTCATTTCCCCAGCTGGATTTCCACATTGCTGCTACACTCTAGCCTCCTCATTGACATCAAGTGTAAAATTATGTTTTGGAGCTTCTGTAAATATGTTCAGATGTGGAAATACAAACTCAGTCGCAACAAAATGTACATATAGCTCACACAAGACAAAGTCCATTGCAGCCAGGGGACAAAATAATAGTGTTTTTATAAATATAAATATATATTAGGTTTGACAACCTTCGGACTGTTACATGCACTTTCTTGGAAAGTTGGAAGATCTTTATGGGTCCAGTTTCTCTACACTTTAATACCTACTAACAACTAAGATACTGTAATTCTTTACTCTAATAATCCAATACATCAGTTTTCCAAAAGAAACAATGTGTGTTTTTGTGTTTTTATTGCCTTCACATTTTAGCTAAAAAAAATACCCTAACCCTAACTAAAAAAAAAACAGTTATTACAGTTATTTAAAAAAAATAGGCATTCACATTAACAATGAAAAGTACAATTTAAAGAAAGAATATTTGTGCTTGGCGGAAACGCGTTCAGTTACCACGTCAAATGTGGCGCCTTCCTAATCAGGTTGTATTTGTCAAACAGTAGCCTATGTTGGGCTATAGGCTACGTACAACCATTGGCAGTAGGATTTGAGACTGTAGCCTACATTCATAGAAAATCACTGGACAAGACGGGCCCTATTTTCAGTAGCCTATATTATTTCGATTGTCAATCTTGGACTTTTCGGCGTGGTAAGGACTTCTCTCTGAAGGGGGTAGGATAGCCTACGCTACTGTATGTTTTATTTATCTACTTATATTATATTTTATTTTTTGTATTTATTATTTAATATTTTAGCAGAGGATTTTACGTTGTGGACAACGTAAAAGTCGACGAGTTTAAGGCAACAAGATTTGTCATAGGCCTATTAATGACTCCTCTTCCTGCAAAAAAAAATATTTTATTTGGTTTGCTACACGTCCGTAGAGTTTGCAGCAAGGAGGTAAAAAAGTTACACTTTTAACGTCCTTGGTGAAAGCCGTAACGGATAAAACCTTTGATGGCATATAGCTACACATTTCTCTTTCATTCAAAGTGATATTCCCCATTTGTTTTTTCAACAGCTGCATTTAATTTAACACATCGTTGCACATCCTGTAATACAGGATCTGTTCATTTCAGTCGTGCATCCTCGGCTCCATCGCACTCTCTTCGTCTTCTCTTTGGAATTTATCGCCAGCGAAATTCTGCAATATTTACAAGATGTCGAAACTAAATGATCCTTGCAGAGGCCCGGACCCCACCACCCCGTTCGCTTTTTTACCAGTCACATCTGGTCCCCTGAGCTTTGTTTGTGCAGCACATCACCTCCCTGCTCTAGCAAGTAGCCAAGGCTATCTGACAAAAGACTGTAAGAAAAATAGAAGGTGCTTTGTTCGTTCATAGTTCTTTAATGCATTTCACTCTCACGTGGTTAACACCATTAGTATAATTTGTTTAATTCAAATTTATTTCATTAATATTTTTATTATGATTATTATTGTTATTATACTATAATTTAATATTTTTTCACATAGCAATTTCCCAAAACACACTGTAGCTGTTAAGAATTAGGCCTATGTGCTATTACGCGGTTGGTAATTTATTACATTTAAAGTAGGCCGAATAATTATTTGCGTGAGCATTTTATCATATTTTGGACTTTGTTAAATTAATAGATATACACATAAACGAAACAAAATCTGACAATTAGAGAAATCGTTATTGAAAATATGTTGTGATAGCCTAGTTATTATAGTGAGAATCCCGGCTCCGACCGGACAGACGGCATTGATCTAACAGCGGGACATTAAAGAAAGACTCCAATCTCAGGTGGCAGGAATGTGTACAATTGATCTCTTCCACTGTGACTCCCAGCTGCGGCTTTCTGCCTCACGAAGAACCCAGTTGAACGCACTGAAACGCAATCTCTGCGACTCAGAGGGGCTGTCCCTATCTCTCTGTGTCCCTCTGTCCCACCTGGCTAAGGTACAGGGCACTGTCACCCTGCACTCCTGTATTTTAAACTAAGCATAATAAATAAACATAATAAACATAATAGTTAGTTCAGTTTATGTACAGATGACAAAACGCACATGCATATATTGCTATAATTTTATTTAAAATAATAATGCTTCACTGATATTCATTTAAACCCAGTGTTTGTGCAGTTGTTCAATGTACAATGTATATAAATGTTTGGATGACATTTTGCTTTGTGCTGAAGTAAGAGAACATTATTTGCCTTAAACTGCAAGCCATTAAGGTCCATTTGGTGTCCTTCTGAAGGTTTATTAAGAACTATATGCTAATCCTGCTTAAAATTAAAATTCTCGTGTTTTAAGTGTTAATGATGATCACAGAAAATATCAGTATTTTACGTTTTTAGTGGCAATCCGACCTATGTAGAAACGTGCAGGGCAAAGCAAGATAGCTTATTCCTTCACTACACTATTCCATACAACTAAAACTCGGTAAAGATATTCTACTGCAACAGTCTTGTGGCTTTAGTTCATGAGCATGCACACTCCTCCATTAAGCTCTGTAGAGCTTAATGGAGCTCTACAGAGCTAACACAGATAACTAAATGTTTTTATTCATTATCCTCCACTTCAAGTCCTCAACTTCCAGACGAGGTTGAGATGAATCTTGGCGGTACCTTGGGAAGTCAGAGCCCCCTCCCACGTCCCCTTTCTGGTGCTGTCTGGCCTCCCAAGTCGATACAAACCATAGCCTGGGGCCCGGTGAGGGCTCCCTGCTGGGGTTCTGGCCTGCCGCTGAGAGATCAAAGGCCAGTGGAGAACAATGGTGAGCCCGTCGCCCTCCACTCTCCCTGGACACACGACCACACCTGCACACACTTTCAATCACTGTCAATCACTGTCAATTACTCCCAGGCGATAGGCTTTTGACATCGGTGTCAAAAAACAATCAGCTGTTTTAGCACGTTTAGAAATTAAAAGTATTAACCAAGCATAGATTAGCTCTGCTCCCGCACTAAGACAGCTGACTTCAACTAATTAACTTAACTTCCTATGTTACATTTAGTAAACATTTAGTAAAAGTGATGTTTCCTACGCACCCAGTTTGACTTCCATTTTGTTGAATTATGTGGGTGTGCCAGACCACAAACAATTGCTTTGTTTTTATAAGCCATGTTGACAAATACTGTTATCCAATGCAAAACCCAGCTCTAAACCGTTTTAAGAATATGATTAAGTTCAGCATGGTTTTGAGTTCATTTAACATGTAAATTGAACCTAGTTAGGTGGAAAGCTGAACATATTAGAAAAAGCTGGGTTAGTGCAGGCTGGCCCAATGTACAGTATCTATCTGAACAGTTATGCAGCTTCTGCTAGCTGGCTAATATAAAGTGCTTCATGGAAGTTAACAAGCAATGCCCTTGCTGGTGTTGTGGGAGCAATGCATTTACAAAGTGACAACCTGAGTGTGAGGAGACAGCACAAGACATCTGTCTGCAGGATATTGTAAGGTATCGCTCTACAAATACACCTACAGCACTCAATCGCCGTGGTATCTCAGGTAACACAGTATGGTCGCAGGAGGTGAGTTGTGTCCAGTAATCCATTAATGACCAAATGGAAATACTCTAAATTGAAATACACTGGGTGTTAATTTTATACAGTTTAATAGAAGTTCCACAAGCAAGATTTAATCTTATAAAATACTATTGAAGTTACAACAATCACTGTTGTAGTTGAAGTTTAGGTTTGATATTCACATCGTCCCTACACCTCCAACAACACCATGTGCACTTTTAGTCAGAGTTGTGTTTCAAAAGATAAACAGGGACCGTTTTTTGTGGTTTTGGAGGCGCAGTAATACAATCGAGAAGTGTACATTTTGAATGTTTATTTTCTTTACGTATATGACATTGTGTAATATCATATCAAAGTGATTACTTCTTTAACCACATATTTGCATTCTTGTAGTTTTTCTACCATCACACGATTTGTTTCCTGTGGTTCCCATCGTGCCATTTCCTGTGGAAAATGGATGCCGTCTTCAGCGTGTACACAGCTGGTTTTGAGACAAGACCTACGCGCTGCAAGTACAAACACAAAGCCTGTGGACCCTCACAGTTATCACACTCCAGCAATCAAAGTCTTCCAGGAAATATCTATCCGCCCTAACCCAACACCGCTTCTGTTTGTTCTCTTTAAGTTGTGCTTTGGTCTTATGAGAATTTGGATATAGTCTTTGCGTGGTTTATTTTTATGGCACTGTGATCTGGAGACCATCCAAACGTCAAGGTCATTTATCTTACAGTTCATCCGCTGCTTGCCTTTTGTGTGGTGAGAAAGAAGCACAGGCACATATTGCATTTCATGACCTATTGTGTCTGAGGAGGACCCAGACAAACAGGTGGGAGCCTTAATGTGGGATCCTCCCGGGCCGGGCGCACCAGACTGGAGGCTTTCTGGGTATTCATTAATAAGGCACTCATGCTTGCATAACGTCCACAATGCTCTATTTCCCCCCATCGTCAAATGGGAGCCTTCAGGGATGCTAATGAATGTACAGTAAGGGCTTGTCTTACCCATAGTGCCCTGCTGTCTGTGGCTCCCAGTTTATCATCGTTGAAATTGCAGGGCTGGTTTAGTGGGCTTTTACTGCAAGGGGGACATTTACTCCATTGTGATGCTAATTCTTTAAAATGTGATGTTTGTTCCTTCAGTCGGGATGGGTTTATGGGACTGAGGCTTTGACAGGATACGCACTCTTTGTTTTGTTCATGGGGAGGAACTGAAGTCAAGGGTTTTCCCTGACTGCCTTGAACAGGAATTTTAATTTAATGTGCATTTCCATTTGGAGATGAATCGCGCGTACCCTTGTTTTGTACAGTAGAATAGAGACAGATCGTGTTTCCTTCATTTAAGAGAGCAGCTTCGAGATTAAGTAGGCTGATTGTGTCGCTTTCAACATTAGAATTACTGCTGGTAACTCTAGCCGGCGCTGTCTACCTCAGGGCTTAGACACACACAGGCCTGTGGACACTCTCTGTTAATGTCATCTCACAGATTCAATTTCCTCGTCACAATCTAACCTTAAGTCCCACAACCTCTCACACATATTCTTCCTCTTTCTCACAGATGCATGAAAGATATCCCTCCACCAAGGCTTTGGGATGGAGATATTGATATTGAGTATCAAGGTGGAATGTTAGTGGGGGAGGGGGGCTATGAAGAAGCCCCTCAGCCCCTTGTCAGGTGTGTTTGATTCCATAGGTGCTCCGGAGAGATGCCTTGAGTTTATTGAATTTGTCAGTTTGGGCCTGGGAGTGAAAAGGCCACCTGAGTGCAGCTGCAAGCCGAGGCCAGCAGGCCTGTCACACACATCACATGATGACTGCTGATGTGCGAGGACATCCCTCAAGCTACACCAGTATTCTTTTTTATTTAAACAGTTATTTACTTAGTTATTTTTCAACAGCCTATTCTTGTATAGGTTTTTTTTCTGATGCAAATTATGTTTTGAAGAAGATGTTTCAGTGAAAACAATTGAAAGTAATGTATGTTTACTAGGAACATTATGCATTATCCTTCTCAGGCGCGTTGCATCAGAACGTTACAATTAGAAAAGTGTAAGAGCGTAGCGAGGACCACTGGCCACCCACATCAGGTCAAGACCAAAACGATCCTGTGATACAGTAGCATCAGTATTCACCGTGTTACTGGAGTGTGGTAGGTTGTCACTGACTGTGGGAAAATTAGGTTGCTGTAGAGATTGTTATCTCCTCTGCCCTGGCCTCCCTTTTTTGAAGGATCTCTGGCCTGGTGTACAGTGTACCACAGGTATCTAATGGACCAGGATCAGAGCTGTGGAGCTCTGCCACCCACTTATTGAAACACTAGTTCTTATTCTCCTTTAGCCACAGCTGGCCTCCTCGCTGGATGTCTGTTAATGGGCAGCAGGAAATATCGTCCTCAGTAAAATGTGTAATCGAATGTAAGATAAGAGATGCATTACATCATGGTAATTCCCACAGTGTGCTGTGTGTGTGTGTGTGTGTGTGTGTGTGTGTGTGTGTGTGTGTGTGTGTGTGTGTGTGTTTGTCCGGGCATGGTTGTGGTCATGTGTAGCTTGACTACCATGCCAGGGGTAGGGTGTTGTTTCACCCATGGTCCAGCCAGGCTTCATGTGTATGCACTCTGTGACTCCTTTATGGAAAACTCCAAATATCACATGCATTTCGTGCTTCCATGTGGGTGTTCTGCCTATGCTTATGTGCCTTCCTAGTGCATGCTAAGTTAAGTTTACACCACCTGTGATTAATAGGAAATATCCCAGTTCCAGCAGGTTAATGTTTAATCAATCAACTCCAAGAGAAGCCTCTAAATGGCCTAGTTTATTTTTTCCACCGCATCATGCGGAAGACTTGTTTACGCAGCCAAAAACTCTGCTGTTTCAGCCACTCTTCATTCCTGTAAGATTCAATGTTCTGGAATGAAAGAATAAAGATTTTTTCAACGGTATGTCCACTTTTAAAATAAGTGTCTTAACACTTATATTGGAGCCAAACATATATCATCACCAAAAGCCTTTTTTTTGTGACAATAGGCTGTTTAACCATAAGACTGTCTGGCATCCTTTACTCAGTTGTTTTATCGATATTTCTATAGGCATGTTTCTCCTTAACACTGAAATGCTACTTGTGTGTCTTGGATGACACACCTACAGTTTGAAATCACGGCCCAGCTCAGCAGTAATGCTCTCCGAGGCAAGGCCTGTTTGCTAAACAATCAATCCATATAAAAGCAGCAGATAAAATTGACTGACCCTCATATACTTAATTATTGCAGCTACTTGACCAAATAGCATTTTTCAGGATGCTGTGTGTCACAGGCCATCAATATTTCCCTAATCGCTGTTAGTTATTGCCCTACTTTGTTACTGCTTTGGATGGCTCGTCTCCAGTGGTCAGTTTAGCCCCGAGCAGCAATAGAATGAAATGCTAAATGGCTGCGCAAACAATTTGATTATGCTGTTTAATTCTTGTCATATAGATCTGCTGGCCTGCTGATGCACTCATTTCTGCGAGGCGGTAGAGCAGTGCGCTGACCTGCCCGCCAGCACCGCTGAAAGAGCCAGTTTCTCCACAGATCAATAAAAACTCCTGTGCAGTTATGGAGCGATGTCTCACAGCCGCCACCCCTTAGCCTTCACTTATTTGCCCTCTGCTCCTGGCTTTAACATCCAGGCCCTTAGCTTCTTCATTTTAAATTCGAGGCTTCCCTTCTCCCACCTGAGCGTCTGTTCAACATCCACTTCAACAGTGGAGCCTCCAGCATGTTGTGAGTCACTAAGGCGACTGTTGACTAAGGCGTAGTAACAGCAGTAGTGTTGAGGGTTAAACCCTGAGACAGACCACCTTGGCGGAGTGAAAAATGAGAAATGAGCACAGTGATCGCTAAGCTCCAGTTGCCCGAAAATTAACATTTCAATTCAAAACCAATAATAACGCATTGTGTCTGGTCTGAAAGAGTCCTGCTGGAAGAGGAAGGCGATACCTCCTGTTCCTGTGTCAATGAAAAAGCTCCTTCATCTTCTGCTAAAGAGCCCACACAGTCTGAGGTCAGCCAGTCAGTCTGGGTTACACTGCACTGCCATGCCTGGCTTCCTGGTGCTTTAACAACAGCCAGGAACTAGGCA
Organism: Percopsis omiscomaycus; assembly: GCA_027575585.1. NCBI lineage: Eukaryota > Metazoa > Chordata > Actinopteri > Percopsiformes > Percopsidae > Percopsis > Percopsis omiscomaycus. Next base: position 7,218,407 of record JAODLI010000018.1, read on the forward strand.
CGCACATGCACGCACACACACAAATACACACACACACATATGCATACTGACATACACACACACGACATGCACACCAACAAACACTTGTGCCTTGCATAAAGATCTCAGTGCTCTCAAGTGGGCTTTTCTGGGTCATGAAATTGGGTCAGAGGTCTTAGGGGCTCCCAAAGGTGAGTGGTGTTTTGTTGTGTGGGGGAGAACAAAATGAAACAAGGTTAAACAAATTTGGCATTCATTTACACTGAGAAAATTATCTTTGCTTCTCAGGAGTTGAAATACAAGCTCACAAAGAACTACACAGAGCAAATTTCTCTCAAACATTTCCCACAAATCTTATTACATCCCTGTTAGTGAGCATTTCTTTGCCAAGATAATACATCTACTGGACAGGTGGGGCATATCGACATGCAGATTAAACAAACTTCCACGCTACAATGTGCAGACCTGTTGTACCACAGCTGCCTCAAACTTTTGAGGAATCGTGCACTTGGCATGCTGACTGCAAGAATGTCTCCTAGAGCTTTTGCCAGTGTAATTCATGTTCATTTCTCTACCATAAGAGATTCTGGCAGTTCATCCAGCGGGCCACAACCACAGACCACGCGTAGCCATGCCATCCCAGGACAGCTGATGAAACGGTTGGTTTGAGCAACCAAGAATTTCTGCACAAACAAACTCCCCACCAGGGTCTTGTTCTGAATGCAGTTCACGACCATGGGTGGGTGGGCAAGAGTTCACCTTTAATGGCGACTGGCGCGCTGGAGAAGGATGGATGAATCTCACATGGAGGTGGTTTTGGTATACCTAACAAGTTAAATGGTGTGCCATTTACCCACCACCATCACCTCAGCTTATCACAAGCATCTGTACACAATTCCGGAAACTGAAAATGTCACAAGGCCTGCAATACTCACCAGGTATATCACATATTGAGCATATTTGTGTTCTCTGCAACGATGCATACATCAGCATGTTGCAGTTCTCGCAAATATCCAACAACTTTACAGCGATTGAAGAGGAGTGGGACAATGTTTCACACAATCAACTCCATGTGAAAGGGACATGTCGCACACATTATTGATTTACATTCTGTTCCATGACCCCACCATGTCATTTCTGAACAACTGTACCAACCATCTGTATTCACAATTATGTGAAAGTGATACAAGATTGCCTGATGAATCTGTTCAGTGGCACGATTTCCATATTGCGTATTCACTTTTAAGATATTTGATATTGTTTAGCGGTGCCGAAGTCAGTGGTGTCCAATTCTAATTTGATTCAAGGAAACTGCCCCCCAATGTTGTAAATATAGTTTGCCAGCCACTAAAATATATTGGCAATACATTTTCTTTCCGCATGGGATGTAATGCTTTACTTACAATTTCTCCCCATTGCCTTGGTAGCATGATGGTCTAACGTTTTCTTGGGGATGTTGCACATCACATCTCCTGGACATCTCCTGAGATGCTCAGTGACAGCAGATCCCAGACACTCAGTACCTGCTATAAATGAACACACTGTATCAAGGCTTGGGGCGTCTTGGCTCTCAAACATGGGATCTGGAGCCAGTCTCTGTGGCCCTGCCAAGAAGGTGTCAGGGTGGGCCTCAGCTACATGCCCCCCTCCGTACGGGAGAAGATTTCCCATCTGGGAGGTTACGAGACAGCACACGGGCCAATTTGGAGAACGGTGGGTCTTTCTATACAAGCAGGATTGGTGCGAGAGGCTGCTGTAGGCGATTACAATGGTGTCACAACACAGGGTTTCCTCACCTGGCCTGTATTGTGTGGAGACTGAAAACTTGTCCTGCTTGGTTAGGGTCTGATAGCGGAGGTGTTACTGCTCAGTGCGAGACAGTGTAACTATGACATAGCAGAACCTGTTTGTCTCAGCTTGCAGAATTAACAAAAAGTAACGTGTGAATTGTCTTAGATTCTATAACTTCCAACTAAAGTAATCTGATAATATCATGGACGTTACTTAAAATGTGATACCCCAACACTAGCGCTAAACAGTCACGCTATAACATACACACAAGAGTTTATATCTGTGTGTCAAGGCAAATGTCCATGTTTGTGGTTATCTATAGAGCTCAGGTGTGAATGTGTGAAAAGGAATCAGGGTTTTAGTGAAACAGTGTGTTGATAGTCAGCAAACCCTCCCAGAGAGATGCATAAATGTATGCTCATTAGCTTAGCTAATACATTGTACAGATATTATTGTAAAGTCAAATATATAGCTGGAAAAGATCCCCATCTATTAACATACTGTACGGTGCATCTCAAAAAAATTGAATAACGTGGAAAAGTAAAAAAAAATCAGTAATTTAATTAAAAAAGTGAAAGTTTTATTCATTACACATAAAGTGACATTTCACGCCTTATTTTGTTTTAATCTTGACGATTTCAGCTCATAGAAATCAAAAATCCAAAAATCTCAATAATATCAGAATACAGAATTTAGAATACAGAAATGCTAACTTGCACTTGCATAACTTACCTGCAACACCTGCAAAGGTTTCCCCCAGCTTATTTTTTTTTAAAAAGAACCAATGCTCAGTGGTCCAAAGTCCTCTTTTCAGATAAATGTATATTTTGAATTTCATTTGGAAATCAAGGTCCCAGAGTCTTGAGGAGTGTGGAGAGGCACACAATCCAAGCTGCTTGAAGTCCAGTGTGAAGTTTCCACAGTGATGATTTGGGGTGCCATGTCATCTGCTGGTGTTGTTTTATCAAGTCCAGAGTCAATACAGTCACCTACCAGGATATTTTAGAGCACTTCATGCTTCCATCTGCTGACAAGCTTTATGGAGATGCTGATTTCCTTTTCCAGCAGGACTTGGCACCTGCCCCCAGTGCCAAAACTACTAGTAACTGGTTTGCTGACCATGGTATTGCGGTGCTTGATTGGCCAGTTTTCCTGACCTGAACCCCATAGAGAATCTATTGGGTATTGTCAAGAGGAAAGTGAGAGACACCAGACCCAACAATAAAGACGAGCTGAAGGCCGCTACCAAAGCAATATGGGCTTCCATTAAGCTGCTGGCATGCTTCTGCATACATGGTGCACATACTGTATGAGCCTACCCAAAATTTAGTGTCCGCATGTCTTGTATGCTTTACCTGCACATTGACTGCACATGTGAGCGTGTAGTAATATGCTGATCCAGTAGGTGGAAATAGGTGGGAATAGAGTAGTGGGACTGGGAGTGACAGAAGAAGAACATTTTAAAACTGCTGTCCAGGTGGAAAGAGAGCATCATTTTTGAAGAAGTGAGGTCGTAGTGCGCATGCGTCCAGTAACTCGTCAGCGCCAACATGAAAACCCAATATGCCAAGTGGTCACATATGTGCACGGTACGCGTTCACTGTGCACAGATTGTGCATGCGGAAGCATGCCAGCATCTTAACACCTCAACAGTGCCACAGACTGATTGCATCCATGCCACGCCTCATTGATGCAGTAATTCGTGCAAAAGAAGCCCTGTCCAAGTATTGAACTACTCTACTGTATTATAAATTCTTTATTCTAATATTTTGAGATACTGGATGTTTGATTTTCATAAGATGTAAACCTGTATGCTTTTTTAGCTAAAAAAGAAATTTAAATAAAGATTATTTCACTACTTTGACAACTATGCACTAGACTTGTGGGCTGGCAGTGATGACGTCACAGTTAACAAGGCCCTTTTGGGATCATGGCCCCCTCAGCTTGTCAATGAGTCTGTCTTGATCTGAGGATTAGGCCAGGCGTTCCAATTACAGCCTGGTGCCTTGAGGTTTGTCAGGCATTGACATGGACGCCTGTCGATGCCTCTGGTGCATATTCCAAGACCCCACTGAGTGACAGGCGCCAGCTATGTCGCGCACCAAGAGACACTGTCGCACTGTGTGTGTGTGTGTGTGTGTGTGTGTGTGTGTGTGTGTGTGTGTGTGTATATTACTTATTTTGATTATTTGTTGTATAAATTAAAGTGTGCTGCAGGGGTACATTTTGTATATACGTACATGTGTGTATGTTTTTGCATGTGTGTGGAGGTGCATATTGTTGTTAGCAGTAATTAGTTTGACGGGCTTATGCTAGCACTATATTAATGTATTATTAGGTTGTTACTGGTACATACGAGACCCCTGGATTCTGTACTGTTCTATTCTAGTGTTCTGTGTATTACTAACACAATACAGTAACTGGTAGAGGATGTTATAGTCCCCAACATAAAGTCTAAAGATCTGTTTTATATATTCAGTAGCATCAGGTTGATCATGTCTCTACTATTGTACAGTCAGTGTGAAATGGACTTCCTAAGACTAATAAATTTAAACCTGGAATTCATCACTGAAAGGCATTTTCTGCTCATTAGAAAATTGTGAGGTTATTTAACCGGCATTACATTATTTTTATTGTTATCTTAATATTACATTATTATTATAAAAATGTACTTTATTTGTGAAATAAACTAGTATTATCTGTAGTGAGAGAATATCTGTGTAATTGTACACAAATACTTTTACAACTACTAGAACTCCACACAAACACACTCATACACAAGCTTTTGGCCCGAAGCAGCAGTGAGTGCACCCCAGAGTGGTGGGTCATGTGACACAGGCTGCCGTGGTCCATGTTTGATACTAAATATTCACCACCTGGTGTTATTTACATGGCATTAAGACGGGTGGGTTTTCTGAACTCTGAGACTCTCACTGCAGTTTTTTACATAAGAGAGGGCAAGTTATTAAAATATCTTTTTGTGTCTGCTAAATGAGATTTGGTTTCCCACCCTGAAATTATCTCCAAGAGTTTAGTTTGTGTCTTTGTGTTGTGGCAGCTCTGCCCGGCTGTTCTGCGCGGTGTCATGTTATCTGAGTGAGATGTTAGCAGGCCCTGATTAAATATGAATGGAGCGCTGTTGGTTTCCCAGCCTGTTTGTTTGGTTGAGTGCTGGCCTGCTGATCGCTCATCAAATCAGTTGTGTCGGTGTCACGCTACACCGTCGACTGGGAATCTCGGGGGTCCTGTGTAAATGAGAGCAGGAATCACCTGTATTCAGAGTTAATAGATTCAAAATTACCCACAGGCTTGCACTTTAATGAAGGCTAAATTAATGAAACCCCCCCCCCTCTTCTGGGCCCCATCTTATTAACATTTTAAAATTGCACGCTGAAGCAGATAGCTCACTTTTTGGGAGTAATTGGCCACTGACCAGGGTTAATATGTAGACTGTCATTAAATGGAAATGTTCTAAAGAGTTGTAAAGAGAAACTGTATGATACAGGAGAGCCCTTTCTATAGAGCTGCCTTGGTTCTTGAGATCCTGCTTTATGTGAGGCTACTCAGGCATGAATTCAGCCAGGGAAGGCTGTGGACAGTTATATTCTCTTCTGTTTGTTGCCCAGTTGAATGAGATGACCTTTAAGATAAAGCGGATCCCTTGGCCGCACCAATAGGGCAGATGCACTGAAAGGAACTGTTCAGAGTTGACAGAGAAGTTAGGGCTGGCTAGTTTAAAGACTGTGTCGTGGACACTCCTTATTTTGATTCCATACCAGATTGAACAACATGGGATTACTTTTTTCTTTTTTTCCCCTTCTCTTTTTCTTCAACCAACTATCAGAGCAAATGTCTTGTAATCTTCAAGAAAACGGTTAGAGTTAGGGGATACACCAGAGCAACAGTATAGGGTAATCTAGAGGAGGGTTAATTAAGTTGCTCTTTCAACCTCCATTCATGGGAAAGGCCTGTAATTAGATTCCCTAAAATGTAGAGGTATTTTTCTTTGGATTCCTCCCAACGCTAATGGAGAAGGGCCGAGCCTCTGTGGTTACAGGGGAGACACATAACCTACGTTCTCTGGGTGACACCAACACTGTAAAACTTAACCAAACGTAAAAATATGCCAGGAAGAAGAACCATTAAAAGCTGAAAAATGCATAAATACAGTCAGCTACACTAACAACAAAATGAACCCATTCGCTTCCTGCCTGTTTGCTGTTCCATTCGGCGGTCTAAAGTCGATTGAGCTCTGCCACAGCTCGCCAGCTCTGCCACCTACTGAGAGGGCAGACTCCGGCAACAGCAGTACGTTTGGTGAAGAAGTCAATCATATAGAGCAGCGCAACACAAGAGAAGTGGTGTTTGTGAAGCTGTCCCTGCTGCTCAGCCTATAATTGGCTCTACAAGTGAGTGCCCCAGCTTCCTGTCACTATTATATCTGTGTTCACACCGCTGCAGCTGGTTAGACATTTGTTCCACGGAAACATGGCTGCTGTTTTGATCTGTGGACTGTGAAAGTGGAGCCACTCTCACAATGGTGGTGATGTGGGGGGGGGGATTTTTCCAAGCTGTGAAGGAAGGCGGGCAAACGTATCCTTCTGCCTGGGCCTCGAGGTGAACAGCAGAAACTTTGGTGGGAAGTTTTTTGGGCCTGGCTTCTCAGTTTGTTTTGGTGATTCTCCAGTACTGTGTGTAAACATCTCCATGCTGGTGCAATGTAGGAAAATTGGTTTGGTAAATCTATGTTTGTGCTGTAAATGTTTTTCATATATACATGGATTGCTGTCTATTTAAGGATTAAATTAAAATGTATTATTCAATACCTACAGAATAAACTAAAAAACAACAACCACAAAAATATCTGCTTTTGTTAAAGACATGACAATTTAGTTTCTAAAGTTT
>JAODLI010000018.1:7226739-7237690 GCA_027575585.1 Percopsis omiscomaycus
TGATTTAATTTGGAAATTTTAAATTGCCACCGACACCTATGCGTTTGGAGGCATGTCAATTACTTACAAAGTCCCCCCCCCCCCCCCAGCGCCTATACTGTAGCACCTGTGTCATCACCTCAAACGCTGCTAATAACGCATGCAGGAGAGATCAAAATGTGTCTCGTACTGGAGTTAACTCTTAATTCATTCATTCATTTGTCATTGTAGCCTTCTGTATTGCAGATTTGACCTCATATACACACACACGCTTCTTCTCCTTCCTGAAAATCTCAGTTTCAAGAGAGACATTTATATTTCTCTCATTTCCTATTGCAAAAAAAACCATCAGAAGTCAGAAGAGTCAGAAGTTTAATTCATCCTTTGGCAAATTAAAATCTCCTTATAAGGAGATTTTAATTTGACAAAGGATGAATTCTCTGATTGCTGGTTAAATATTAGCTCTGTGAGGTTTGTAAAAGTGGCATCAAGTGTTTGTTCTTGTAATGCCGCTCGTGGAGGCTTTTGACAGAAACGCTAGCCAGGTACGTGGCGGGCAGCGCTGCAGTTGCAGCTGCTCCGCCACATGTTTGTAACATTAGCCTTTGTAGTCGAGTTGCATGTCTTCTCTCAGTAGCAGATGGATGTACTGTACTGTATGCCGGAATATGACTTTCTCCAGCTGGTTCTAACCGTTTATAGTTAGGCTAGGTTTGTTTGGGATTCTTTGAAAAACCACACTCTGATGGACATCCTGCCTGGGATATTTAATTGTGGCTGTTTGTGCAAAAGCTCTGCTATCCTTTTTTAAGCCTTGTTTATTCAAAAGCTTCCACATGATGATTGTAACCTTACTCTCAGCTCTGCCTAGTTTTTTTAACTCCAAAAGGATATTGACAAGTATTGATGACTATTTTAATTTGTGCATTCGGGGATTATATGGGCTAAAAAGTTTAATTTGCAAGAATTGGTTTGTTGGCCTTTTTTTACCAATAAATTGAAGTTTGGTTGGACTATTGAAATTACTTTTCATTGATTTACATACTTACAACATACTATATTCCCAGAGGATGTTTATGTTGAGCTAATGTATAAGGAAGTCATGGGAACAGTATTGCCAATGTATGAAGACCTTCTCTGGTCATAAATAGCTGAGAGTGGCTGGGTAAGGGGGTAAATACTGACTGTGTGACTTCACATCGACGTCTTGTGTTTTTCCTCTAGCATGTGGTTGTAATAGAACTGTAAACAACCTTCATCGTGTTATTATTTACCGTGCTATGCTGCTCAAACTGTTTGACCAGAGCCCCTCCCCCTAGCCCCGACTAGAGAGCTGAGTGGCTTTGACGCGTTATCTAAAAGCCAGTGAGCTCATCCATAAGTCATGGCTTTTGGGCGCAGCACCGGTGCGTCCGACAGAATGGGCCTTTATGAATGGCAGAAAGTCTGTGAATGATAACGGTCATTATTTTGTCCATTGAGAGTCACCACATTCATGCCACATATCAAATCCCCTTTGAATGGATCAGTTCCCTCCTGTCAGAGCCCATTAGATCTGTCCCACAGCCCCAGTGGCCAGCTGACAGGGAGAAACCCTAGCCCCGGCCCAAGCCACATTAGCATTAGAAAATGAGCAATCAGCTGGAATGAAGCAGGAGCGAGGAAAGAAGAGGATTCATGCTACTTTAGTGATGGCCAGCATGTCAGAGCTGCACTCTGCAAACCACCAGTATGTCTGGATGTGTACATAGAATTCATGCAAGTGTATACTGTATGTTCATGTATTGAAATACAACATATTTAAATATCCTGTGGTACTGTAGCTAGTTTATCACATACCATTCATATACTAACACCACTCCACTGCTTTCACTCCACTGAAAATGTATTGGCCGGCCTAAAGAAAATTGTGTTGAACCTTTCTTTGACTTTGTGAAATAATTGAGTTAAAACACTCGATAAAACATTAATTAGCTTAGGAGTCTGGAGCAGATAACATAGATAAAACCCTATGTAATTCATATTGATTAGAATATGCACATTGAGCGTAACCTCTTAAGACAAGTTTTCCTTATTAAATGGACACAAAGCCGAGGTCATTATTCGTACAAAGAAAGATCACTTTAGATTTTATCTTTTAACATAAAAAGGTTTGATTGGATTTCTTTCTGAGGAAGCTGCGCAATCTATTTTATTCTGGTTTGATTGTATTACCTCTTAATTAGTTTGTATATTGAGTAGAACAGGCCTTATTGATTTGAGGTGCATTCATTTGCATTGCAAAAATACCCTTTAATCCAATATAATATCATCCTTACTCAAAGACAGGAGACTGCTTCTTTCACTCTCTTCAAAATACATTCTTTAAACTCAGTCCTTATATAAATTGATGGGAGAAATTGTGAACTGCTGTCAAAGAATGCATAACAATTTCCTTATTTTAGCTTATTTAAAAGCAGGTCCAGCCAGTTTTGGTGTATTTCAAATGGAGAGTTGCACGTTGTATACCGTAATTGAATGCACTGAGTCTAATAACAAGCTGCAGTATTTGCTTGTGCCTATGTTGTGGGGGCTTAATTTGGGGCTGTTTGGGTGAGTGATTGGCACTTGTAGGTGTTATGTGTAAGCGCGCTGCAGCACCCCCATGGAGCCTGCCAAGTCGTGTCGCACACAAATCTGCATCCAACGCATCAGAAACCTTCCCACCCGTGCCGTGCACAGCGGCGGGCTTTAACAATTCCCTGTAATTAACCTCACCTGAACTTTAATGGCCCACCTCCGGGACCGAGGGCCTCCGCTGTGTAAAATTACTGTCACACATGGACCCCTGTGCAACACCTAATACCACCAACACCATGTCACAGCCTGCGGGACCACGCACACACATCTTTGGGGTTTCAGGGGGTGGCAGGTGCTGGAGCACAAAAGAACCCCCCCCCACACACACACACACACACACACACAGACACACACACACACAACTAAAATCATTGTTACTGTCAGAGGACAAAATATTGTGTGTTTCATTTTCACCTTGATAATCGTCACCCAAGTAACACTGAAAAACGGAACTCTCTCTCTTGGGTTTAGTAGACCCACATTTAGGCTAGAGAAAGTTTTCCTTTTGAAATATTATAATGCGCTATCTTGTAAACCCATTCTAGGAAGGTACATGGTGGTGGGGTAGGGGGATAGTTTATGAGGGTGTTAGAATAGGTTGTAATATTATTATAGTTAAAAATCATCGATCCAGGAGGAATAAAAGCCATTGGCTATTCCTCTTTGTATAGAGTCAGAGGTCAGCGATAGCTGCAGCACGCAGCCCTTGGAGCAAATAGTGGCCTACTGTATTGCACATGGGCACCTCGGCAGGTTTTACAAAAGTTATTTTCCGCTTTAAACAACAGCTGCAAGCTACTTGCCAGGACCTCTGGAGCTGCAAGCGTGTTCACATTGAACCCAGACCTGTATCCTGTGTGGCGGGGGTCCTGCTCTGAGCCCAGGGCTTTGGGGGTAAGGGGGTGGAGGACGGGGTGGGAGGTAGAATTCAGTCCCTCTCATAGTCTGAAGTCATCCTTGTGGGAGGCAGGCTTCCTGTAGTCATGTTCTCACAGTGTGCGTGTTTAAATGCCTACTTGCTAACATACACACACACACACACACACCGGAGGGGTGAGTCACAGATGAGTCCAAGGATCAAACGGCTTCAGAGGCCCCTGGGTTTGACATCAGGCCAGATCACTCTGGTGTTTATCAGGCTCCCCTGCCCTGTCTCAAGCACATAATGTTGATATGAAACATTGAATGCATTTACATGCACACCCATATTCTGCAATGATTCAGAATATTATTATTCTATAGTGGAATATGAGAGTACATGTATGCACACTCATTTTACTCTATTATTTTTCAGCATAATTATTGATTCTTCCAAAGTCTAGTTCATTTTGATACAATTTCTAATGTTGACATATTTAGAATTCGTAAATGTTATATTCCTAATAATAATCCATGTAAACATAATTACTGATGTGGATAAGCCGTAAAATCCCCAAATAATAGTATTGTTCATTTATGATTCGTAAAAAATAATACATAATAATAAACAACATATAACATTATGAGTACAAATTTTATTCCCTGTGTTTAAAAATCAATTAACAACATTGATTTTTTTTATTTTTTTTTTATTTTATATGTTTAAATTAGTATTATTTAATTGATGATAAATATCCAGTTTACACATTGTCATTGTAATTTGATATATATATACACACACAAATAATAATTTACAAAAATATAAACTACAAAGAAATAAAAACTACTGTATTTACAAAGTATATTTTGACACTTGATGAGTATTGGGGGAAAATTTAATCAAATTATTCCACATGAAAGGGCTGCATTGTAATTGGCTTAGCATATGCCTATCTTATGTGGATAATTATGCGCTGTAATTTAAAACACTTAATATTTAGTTATTGGGCATTATTTATTTAGTGGACGCCTGTCATACTCATCAGCATTTTATATAAAGTGACAGGGCGATAGTTGCCACCACGTTGCACCCCCCAACACCTCCCTTACCCCCGCCTGCCTCTCTCTGACCCGCTGGCTGCTGCAATATTCCCCGAGCCGCTATCTGTCTGCCTCTTCTGTGCAGAATAAAGAGACAGGATGTAGACTGGGAGAGCGAGGGCCTGTGACTGAACACGGCGTCAATGGGCTTATTTTCATTACAGCCACACAAATGTGTCACCCCAATCATCACACGCTTGATGTTGGCCTTCTGTTACTGTAGCGCCACAAGCACTTCCTTTTGTCAGGGCTCTCTGCTGATAATCCAGCGCTGACAAAGGGGGCCATGTGCCGCCACAAAGGTCCATGACCAAAAATGTAAAACTAGTCATTTCGACTTACATACTTTGTCAGTGATATCATCCATATAGAGGAAGTGTTTGGGCTGATCGCAATGTCACAATAACATGCTCCTAGTAGTGTACACTTTATTGGATGTAAGCAGTTTATTTTTCTGATTGAATACAAATATAAATATTCTGAAACTGAACCTAAGATCTATTCACACTTAGTTGTTTCTACCTTGTTTCTATATATTCATACAAACAATATCTGAAACTATATTTCATATTAACCAAAAAATACCTCGGTTACAAGTTACCAATGGAATTTTTAAACAAGATGGTTGAGTCATATTGGCATATCGCATAACATAGTGATTACCTGGGGAGTGCATGTTTAATTTACAGTGGCACCGTTGGCAGCTCCAGGCCGGCGTCTAAACCCGAGAAAGGTCTCTGTTCCACCCTCCACTTGCAGACTGACTCCAGCTTTACTAGGCTGGCCCATCGTAAAAAAAAAAAAAGGACTGAATTTCTTTTTACTCAGATGCCTACCATGGCATGGGGTACACACTGACCATACCAAATAAGAACACTATAGCCCCTGGTGTAAAATACATCCAGTGAAAGGACTGGTTTAAGGGTAATGAGGAAAAGAAATCGTGACGATTAGTAAATAGTGACAGCAAAACAATCCAACTTAAAGACTAACTAAAATAACCCATAATGAGAAAACTGTCAAAACCTACTTTACCAGTTATTAAGTGGATTTATTTGACACAAATTGAGCACTAAATGTGAGGTAATATCTTTGAAAATTACATTATGTTTTCAAAACATTCTGCCAAAAGCCTTGCTGTCTCTCTTTCTATAGCAGATGATGACCTTGACCCCCTCACCAACACATCCATTCTGCTTTGCACTTGACTTATGTCAGGTGTCATTGATCCGAGGCCAGGGCTGGTAAAGGTGACAGAAGGAAAACCTCCGAGAAATAAATTGACCCGCAGCACCCCTGTGGCCGAGGAATGCCGTGCCGTGACCCGGCTGCCTTCTGCCACAGCAGGTGTCTTTCCTCAGAGGTGTAATGGAGCCTCAATGTGAGGACGCGCAGAGGAATGACACCGTTGTGCGTCAATAATTAGACAGGTGTATCTGGGCTGCTGACAATTTCATACACACTCAACACCACAGTGCATAATGTATAGCCTGACGTAGGGCAAGAGATACATACAGATCAGATAGAATCGCTCATGTTATACCAGAAGGACTATTTCCAGTGCCAGATTATTTTCCATCCATCATCTGCTGACGTCTGGCGCAGGCCCGCTGTGCCACTTTGTTTGAAGAGCGTATCAAGTGAACACTTACTTGTAACTAAGGGGAATGTGGCACATGGGTGTTCAGCTGACTGCAGCGTCTTGAGGAATGTGCCACAGTAATCTGTTCTCTCCCTTAGCAGGAAAGGTATCCTTTTTTAAGGAGCCTGTCATGCCAATCGACTGGCTTGTAAACGCACCCTGTGTGTCTGGGAGCAATGTGGTGTAGCCAGAACTCTCTACAGTATGTACTCTGTCCGCTGTGCCAGGGCGAGGGAGGGAAACGCTGGACCACCGCAGACACGGAGGTTGCTCCTGCTGGGGGGTTAAGGATAGGGGGAAACGCCAATCTGAAAAGACCCCCGATCTTCAGAAGTAGAGACTATGTGAAACATCTAAACATCTGTTGTCTAAAGCCAGGCACTGCTTCAATCGGCAGAGAATAAATTGGCATAATCCATTTGCATTCAACCAATTTAGTTTATTTAAGAGTCAAAACTCTTCAGATTAAAATGATAGTCTGTCTTGATAATTTTCTGCCTTAATTATATTTTGCTTTAAAAATATTGAAATTACTATTTAGCACTATGCACTTTACAATTATTAAACTTGTGATGACTGTAAAATAGTGTCTGTTGTCTGAATAGTAACTCTGAAACATGTAACTCAATTCAATTGTATGCTCTCTTGAAGAATTTCTTTGTTTCAGTGGGACTTGAACTAATGCTGTCATTGATATTTTTGTATTTAAATAGATATACTGTAGTTAACCCAAGCACACACTGTGGACAATATTTCCTTTTACTTTTTTACTTGTCTAGCAATAATACATCATCTCAAACTTGTGCAGCAAAGAATACTTTCATACTGTAACAGTATTTCAACTTAATTAAAATATTTATATTATTGCATAATATTATTTACATATTGTGTATATCAACCACAAGTAACACAAAACACACACACACACAAAAACATCTATCTGTGCTGCGACTGTAATCATTTCCTTTTCTTGGCATGCACCTTAAAATACAAATCCCTTCCCTTTCTTTCACCAATCCCTCTCTTTAGCGTTCAGTCATTACCTGTCGCTTGAGGGACACTGTGATTTATCGACATTTATCATCTTATGAATGAGGCCTGAGCTTTAGTTATACAGTTTACAACACTTGAGAAACCACAGGAGGTTTGTGTACACACACTTTCTCCAGGCTACCGTTGGCGGAGAACGAGGTCACTACTGTAGCTTCATCCCATGTCAAGGGAAATTCCTCAATGTCTTAATTGTAAGCCTGCAAGATTAATTTTGTGTTTACAATTGCTTGTGTAAATGTTGGAGCTTGATGCTGAGACATTTTTAAACAAATTTCAAGCAGCGTGAAGAGTGACTGGGATTATTTACATGAGTACCTGTAGGTCCTCAGGCTAACGTGGTTCACTAGAGACACACAGGAAGAGGAAATACTGCGGACACATTTACATTTTACCACATTAAGACAATAAAGTCAAATTTGTATGAATGAATATGCGTGAAACTTTATTATTATAATAATAATAATTATTATTATTGTAATGTTCTGAGAAAATCTTTTTAAAATTACAAAAGGCTTTGATAAATGTGTTATTGAATATCCTCTCTTATGTTCTCACTATGATGTCTAATGTATATGTAAAGGATAAACCGGGGAATCTTTCAAGATTATGTTCTCGTCCTTTATCTCCTGATCCTGTTAACATGTCACTTATGGAAAGTAGTGGTCACATTTTTTATCTGTAAAATGTAAAAACAATAGACATTTAAATTTAGTTTTTACTCTATTCTTATTTGTATATGAACATAATCTAATTCCTAGAGCAACCAGTGTGTGCACAGCAGCCCATGGCTACTAGTGACTGCTATTAACTAATGATTAACTGGTTATTGCATCATCTATGTCTGCCTGTGGCCACATAGATTCTCTGCTGAACATGTATGGATAACAGAAGAAAAAATCATTGTTATCTTTTGTTTTCCCCGCAGAGGTTGAAAGCAGTACATGGGCAATATTGTATATTTCACAATGTATCATTTAAAATAAAATGTTTAAGAATGTCGCACAGTAAGTTTTGATGTGTAAAATATGCATAACATAATGGCAAATAATATAAAACACAGCTTTAAAGTCTATAAGTTGGTGTCCATTTCACAATCATGATTAGAGGAAGAAAATAACTAGCAGCACTCATATTATATCATAAGCCGAAATGTCTTACTACACGGCTCGTTGCAGATAAATAAAGCATTCTATTAAGTCTATATATTTATAGAGTGCTGGTTTCTGCAATGCAATATAATACATTGTAAATGTAAGGTTTGAAAGTAGGTTCTCCTGTTATTACTACTAATGTGTAAATAGAGTGCTATCTTTCACTAAATCCAACAGTCATAGTATCTGGGTGCTTAAGTGTCGCCAGATTCTTGCACATATTTAAACACAGCTATTGTAAAAATGGCCCTCTTCCTGTTGTTGTTTTGTGGAGACCTGATTTTATTCAAGCCTCAGGAAGTGGAATAATTTAAATGCAGATGTTTTTCACTGTAAACAGCCGTACTGTTCAGGGGGAATCAGAGATGAAAGCGGGTGACAGGGAGTGTTTTACAGAGGTGGAAAGACTCAAATAGGACTGCTCCTTTGTTTTTATCAAGGAGTCCTTGGTAAAAGGACTCCTTGTCCAGGAAAAACAAATGTAATTACTGGACTCACATAAGACATTTATTATTTTACGTTTAGTTTTCCTAACTAAGGTAATATTATTTGTCTTCTCCATCGAAATTTTAGCAGCCTTGGATACTGGTGGTCATGCAGGTTGGATATAAGAACAATGTATGTAGTCTTATTGACTATTTGTGTGGAGATCAAATTACATAGTTGTGCTGAGCTGTGCTGGTTAAAGTAACAAACAAATATGTTCTGGCTTACTGAAAACACAACTGGGCAACTAATTGGATGAATGAGCTGGCATGATGTAATCAGTGGGGGAAATAAGTTACTGCAACTTTTTTTTTTTCATCTTTTATTCATTTGAAAAAACACCATATTTCTGAATAACCACTGGTTGGAATTATTATTTTTTGAATAGTTGAATGATTGACTGACTGCTAATTCTGTGGCCATGTTGCCAGTAAATCAGTCTCTGTGACTGGGATATAGCCAATGGGCTGTGGCCTGCATGTTTGTGACATTATATTAAGTGTTATTATACTTCCTATAAACACACAGACCTGGACAGCAACCCCCCCCCAGCCCCTGTGCCTCCCAGCATGCCTTGTCCTGCTGCTCAGCAACTAATATTGCACTTCTCTTTATTGCTTCTCTTTTGTCTTCGTCCAGCCGTCCATTTTGTAAAGTGGTCATCAAAAGGTCACGTGAAGTTGTAAAATGGCCTGAGCACTGGTGACCTATGGCTTCCTGGCTGGGCCCGCGGGCCGGCCTGCCAATACCGGCCTGATTATAACGAATCAGGTCCCTCTTAACGCAATAATGTGATCAATTTCCCATTCCCCTGAATAAATAACATAGCAGCTAGGGAGCTGGGTGTGACCCACTGCTAACCCCTCGCCTCATTATTCATATCGCTGGCTGAAAGGAGAGAGAAGGGAAGAAACAGGTCAATTTTTACTAATTATTTGTCATAGGTAGGGGCTCTGCTAAACGCTACCGACTGAATGTCAAGGGACTTGTTTATGACATCTGCTGTGAACGAGGCCGGTACAACCAGAACCCTGCTTCTCTTTCTACCGGGGATCTCAAAAAGATGACAGACCGTTTCATCTAGTAGTCGCAGTAGGAGAACACACACCTGACATGCCGCCCAGGCCAGGCAAGGCGCGGCAGGGTAACCCAATAGGCTGGTCTATGACTCCTTTATCCCCTGCAGGGTCCATGTATTCCCTCCCACTAACACAACGACACTAAGTAATACCTGGTTCACCAGCTTCGCACACAAGAAACATCGGCAAGGCTGTTAAGATGGTCATAATGAGCCCCGCAGGCCCTGCATCATACATAAGAGATCAGCCCTGAGATGGTTTAGCTTCATAAATCTGGATGCTTCTAAATTTACTGTAGCCAAACGCTCCACAGCCGTTGTTCCGGCCTGGGTAATGGAGCCGGGCCTGAGCAGACAGGATTTCTCTGGACTGTAACCGGAGGAGCTCGTATCTGTGCCGACGACCAAGAAGGGAGCATTTGACACTCTGGGGCAGCGCTCTAAGCTTTACACGATACCCAGTGGGCCTCAACCGCAAGGATGTGACACGCTCATCTCTCCTCATTTATTTACTTGTGGCTTGTGTTGTTGTGTTTTGGTCAAGGGCCCATTCTGTGTGTGTGTGTGTGTGTGTTCGCCTGACACCCAATATCTAGAGCTATTGCTTTCATCTCCACAAGTATTGGTCCTAGCTTATCTCACTCGCATCATCTAACTTTAATCAAGTAAATGGACGCATTTAAATGTTGCTAATTTCACTTTGGTAATTGCCTGTGTTTAATTAGGTTTGATCGCACAAGCAATTAAAATCATTAGAAGTTACTCTTGCAATGTTTCCTAAAGTTGTATGCTACACTTGTCAAGGTGACTACAGTCACGCCTCTCACATTTTAAATGTAAATATAGATAGTTGGACTGTTTAGAGATTTAATAAGTGTTAGTAGGGGTGGACTTGTTATTCTGTCCTTTGACACAAACATTCTCTCCTGTTGGCTCAGATCTCTCTCTCTCTTTCTCTCTCTCTCTCTCTCTCTCTCTCTCTCT
>JAODLI010000018.1:7270401-7302356 GCA_027575585.1 Percopsis omiscomaycus
TATATATAAATCAGTGTTGACCTATGTTTTAATCCAGTCAGCCATGGACAATTGTTGTATTAAATTATACAGTGACGTGATGTATGAAATGGGTTCATTCTTACAGACACAGGCAATTTGTACATCTAATGACGGCAGCATAAACAAGTAGTAGTGTTAAACTATGAGTCCAGAGTCAAGTGGACACGTTTTTCCAGTTGCTTAAGAATGCAGGATGGAAACATCAAACGATCCTGTGGATCCTTTTAACGGCAGCTTTCTAATGTTTTTATGACACGACGCAGGTTCTCTTCCCTGGCCTTGTCTCCCAGGCCATGTAAAATGTCAGGGAGTGTGTGTGTCTGAGCTGCTCCACAGAGCCATATCAAAGGGCAGACCACCCCCTGGTTCTACGCACACGGCCTGCTTGACTGCCCTCATTACACTGCCATGTTATTTAAGCAGGCCAGTCTCTTTGCCTGTTGGAGAGGTACGCAGACATGGACTGGAGAAGCCCCCCTACCCCCAATCTTATCCTTGTAGACATGAGCCTGGCTTTACACATCAAGGTGGTCCCCTGGTCTGGGCCCTACCCCCACAAGCCATGGAGGAGGTCGTTTTTAAAAGATGAAATAAAAAATGTTTTTTTACTACAGTTATTTGGTAATGGCCTTTTATTTAACAGAGGCAGGGGTGGACTGTGAGGGATGTAAGAGGACAAGGGAGGAGGAGGGGCGCTCTGGGTGGTGGACATCCCCCAGCTGTGCCCATCTGAGGGGAAAAGCGACCCAGAGGAAACTCCATTAGTTCTGGGGGCCGGCCAGGGCTTTGTGTGGCCCTCAGCCACAGCAGAACGAACACACACACACATACACACACTTGTACACAGAGAGAGAAAGACACACACATATACACTTTCCTCACCTAGAATCACTGACCCTCCACAATTAGATTTTTAGGGAGGGGCCAATGACCACTGTGTGTGTGTGTGTGTTTGTGTGTGTGTGTGTGTGTGTGTGTGTGTGTGTGTGTGTGTGTGTGTGTGCGTGTGTGTGTCCGTGTGTGTGACAGTCAGACCAGGGTTCGTGCTTGAATGGAAGTGACTTGAATCTACTAATGTGACCCGGGGTCTAACCGGTCAGTGCTGCTATATGTTGTGATGGAGGCCATTCTGCTCTGTGCTAATGCTTCTCAAAGTCTTTAAAACAATATAGAGTATAAAAAGTGAAATAAAGTGGTTTATATCATCACATTCATGAATAAAAGTTACTTACAGATACTCCTGTATTTTGAGTATTGTTAGCACTGAGTCCTTAGAGATTTATTATTTAAAAATATTATATTTAAGTTAATTTTTTCTGTGGGCCTATATATAATTGTACCTGTGTTAATAAATAAATAAATAATCAGTTTAACTGCTGTCTTTTTGGTTTTGCACTGGGAAACAAATAAATGTAATAGAAACGGAAAATGTGAGATTTTCTACACCAAGTTAGCTCCACCACAAATCCAAATATAGTAAAAACCACCACACACGGTAACACACCAGTATTGTAAATGAGACCAAATCATGTACTTAGACTTTAACCTTGTTTGTATCCAAACTGAATCATCTGAGCTGTACATTTAAAAAGTGTGTTCACATCGAAGTAAGACATGTGGTGCCAACCGTCCCTGGATCAGGAGGGGTTGATAAATTCACATCATTGTTCATTAAAATTAATAACAAGCCTTTTCTTTTTCCTAACTTCTAGAATGACAAGGGATGGGGAAATCAGCCAAACTGGTGAACTGTGAGCCACGTTGAAATTGCAAATGTGGTTTCTCTTCTATATTCCTCATGCATTGCTACAGACTGCTCAGATTCCGGTCGGATGAACCAATTTCCTGGTAGATCTTATGCTAATTGTACATGACTAATGTTCATTTTGTTTTCTCTATGCTAAATATTGTATTTTTCTCAGGTTTCAGCCTTTTAGCCTTTTAGCCATTATTATTGTGTTTTTTTTAGAGGTTTTTTAGAGGTTTTTTTAGAGGTTTTCCTTTGGACACTGAGACAGTATTTCAGTTTTGACATTTGAGAATATTTTGTCACATTTCACCAATATTTTTTGTTTTTGTTTTCAAGGTTTAGGTTTGTGACCTCAAGTTAGTGGATTTATTCCTGTGTTCTTTTTAAAGGAGAACCCTTACAAAATGGCTCCCTTTTGTCAGATTTATTATTCCTTTTCCCTTTTTGTTCATCTTGGTCTTCATGGTGGCATCTCCATGTTAACTTGGTGTGCCTGGGTTTGTTTATGTGTCTCGTAAGTCTTGGACAGGCGTGTGCGTGGCTGCCTGCTGAGTTGTCTGTCATTCATGCCTGCATTGACATTCTCAGTGAGACACCGAGGCTCTTCGTGTTTTTCAATTAGACATCACGTTAAACCCCCGGGTGGATTTTTAAAGGGCTCCTGGTCTGTTCAAATACACTAGAGAAACAACACAAATGTGGTTGAGATAACCAAATATAAGATCTTTAACCTTATTAATCAGCATTGGATTAATTGTGTTGTTGTTGTGGACATATGACATATGTACTTCAACATATATATCAAATATACCATATGAAATATAGGCCTTCAATTAACTAGCTGTCTAAAATTCGCTGATTGGCAGGGAAATTAGCAGGTGAAAAGTGAAGTGCATTTAAACCAACCCAAACTCACAAAGTACTGTGCATACTCCGCTATTTGAGGAAACATGAATTATGCTTTATTAGCCTGTCAAACAGCGTTAGAAGCAACTCTGTCCCTCCTTCAACACCAACAGGTGTCCCTTCACCAACGGGCAAGAAGCCTGGGCTCCAAGGGGCCCCCCAGTCAGACTAAATAACCCAAAATGCATGCGATTTCCCAATCACAACAGAGGTGTCATTTACGCGCCGTCACTGGGAGAGACCGGGGATCAGACCGGGCCCCGAGGAGACGTGTTATTGATCCACACCACACCAAGAAAGCCAGCTGCCATTAAAGCCGTGACAGTGGAACTGTACCCAATCGATCGGCACCGCGCTATTATTTATAGAGGGGAGCTCCATCTAGCACTCTCTTATGTCTGATAATTGATGGCAAGTGAGCCTTTGCGTCTTCCTTTGACCCGGCACACTGAAAGTCAGATGGATTACATCTAACACAATTATGACTGATATCATCAGATTACGCCGCGCACGGCAGGGTGGGCAGGCCGGCCATGCTGAGGCATTCACTGTCTGGATGTCACGCTCCTGTCTTACCCCTCCACTGGGGGGAAGACGGCGGTGGCTGCGTCCTCAAAGTATTTCCCCGTAATTTACCATTTCCTATGGCTCCCCCTCCTCAACACGGCTCACTACGCCCTCAAGGAGGCGAGCAGTAGGCTGCAGTGAACATGCAGGAGCACAGTTGAATGGCTTCAGTGTCACTGAACGTCGACTATCCACGTGGTGTCTTACAAATTTGAATACATTAAAAATGTATTCAATTACTGGATTTAGTGGTATGTAGTTACAAGCACTACATTAAAACTGTTCAAACATCTATGGCTTTGTGGAAAAGTATATTGTCAGGAGCGAGATATTTAATTAGGAAATCGGACACTGTTTCCATCTGTAACACAATTATAAAGGCTTTCTTTTCTCATGTTGGGAAAAAATATACTGTGGCCTCTGCGATAATAATATTAACTGGATGGTCAGTCACCTGTTCGTTTTGTGGATTGTGCATTACTTGCATTACACACTTACTGTGTATGTGTGTGTGTGTGTGTGTGTGTGTGTGTGTGTGTGTGTGTGTGTGTGTGTTTATATGTAACATATGTGCATGTGTAACACACATATGCACGTAACCATACAGTACTGCATAAACTTTATACAGTACTGTTTGGTTACATGCATATGTGTGTTACGTGTGTAGTCAAAGTATGTGTGTTTATTTGGAGAACATGCTAGTGTGTATGTGTGCTTTTAAGTGTCTATGCACCCGCATACGCGCGGTCGCCTAGGTATGCATCCTTCATTGTGCAAGGCGAGTCAGAGAGTCCGAGCAGTAGCAACACAGCACAGAGGCCTCTGGTCCAGTCAATGACCAACAAACCGCTCTCAATCATTTCTTTATGTGTTATTTTTATGTGATTTGCCTGCATTTTTCCACTAATCCAATTATTCTGGATAAGTATAACTCAATATAGGCATTGTTTATTATGCAGTCACCGAACATATCTCTCTCTGTCCAACATGCAATGGCTGTCCTTAAAGACCTTCTGTATGTTCCAGAAGTTTCAGTGTTCTGCAGGGACCTTGGTCTTGGCGAATTGAATTAACGTGACAGTGAGAGCAGCTCCTAAATTGTAACGACAAGTCCTTCAAAATAAATGTTCTACCCTAATTCAATTTTACCGTAATAATCACTGCCTCACAGATATGTCTGTTCTTCATTCATATTTGAGAGTAAAAACATAAATCTTACAAATTGGTTCCTGTCTGCTCTTGTTAAAGTGAAGAAGATTTATGACAGAGCAAACCACAGGGCCTCTTTAGCTTCTTAAATAAACCAACAACCGTTTTCCTTCTCCAATATTCACAGCAATTCTATCTTATTAAATTAAATCTCCATCTGGCTCTGTTCAGGTTTTATGTCCTAGAACTAATCCAGCAATATGATTAAATATCGAGGATGTGTGTATTCTGATGCAATGGCTGTCTGCTTTGTTGGGAAAGGGAGTGTAACGGCTGGCCCCACGCAACCAGTATGGGCAGTTGGTCTAAGTCAGGTTGAAAAAAGGAGCTATGTGGGTGTGAGTAAAGTTACATCTCAGCATATTGTATGTCTGTTCTCCTGGCCAAGTGTGTTTTTAACACCTGGAGTGGTAGAAGGTCAGAGCGGCATAAAGGCCTGTTAAGAAGCTCAATAGCAGCAATCCACCTGATGAATACAGGACCAAGGAACACAAGGAAGAAGATTGGGTTTCAGCCAAACAATAAAACGTCTCATTCAGTGAGCTGCCCGCTCATGTTACAGCCTAGTGTTATTCTTTATCATATTAATGGAATGGCTTCCACTCATTTGTGATATTTGATTTCATTTTTCACTCCGCCGATGAAAGGACGACTTATATGTATGGTCAACATATGGCCCATATTAGATTACTCATATGCCTGCGTATTGTTTTGGCTGGATCATCTTGCAGGCGACATATGTTCTCTTCCATTTCTCACATCACATATGCTATTGAAGTCACCTGACACCAGCAATTAAACAACTATATCTCTGCTTGGTTGTCAGAACAGGTTTTATATTGTATTAAAACTGCCAAGTTTTATAACATAAAGTGCATGGGAGAGTAGATTTTGGGGGCTGGAGAGTTTCTCTCTCTCTCTCTCTCTCTCTCTCTCGTTCGTACACACGCACACACGCACACACACACACACACACCTGTCGATATGACACTGCATGTCTTATCAGGGCTTTGCTCAAGGGCACTTGAGTGGTGGTTGTGTAAAGTGGAGAGTGGAGTGAATTCTCTGACAGTAGAGTTTGTTCCAGCATAACAAAGCATTGCTGGCCTTGCTGTGGAACCACTAATCTAATAGGAGGAAGGTGACATAAGCTGGGACGCCCCTGGATCTGTACTTCCTGTGTTTAAAGTGTCCTGAGGCTTGACGGACACTCGTGGTGGCCAGCATTGTGTCTCTCCTCAGGACCTGGAAGTGTGTGTGATTGTAACGCTCCAGAGCAAAGTTAGCACTGCAGAGAACAGAGAAAAGGCCTTTTCATCTTCAGTCAAATTATGTCATAGTTTCCCGCTTGAATGCACCTTCAATATGTTTTCACCAGTACAATAAACAAGTTGTGTTCAGCAGAAACAAAAAAGGAACTGAATAAGAAAACAATCCCACAAACAAATACGTAAATAAAGTGGCATATTCAGCAAACACTTTTCATGTTTTAAAAAAACACTGTTTTTGTAAGATTTTTTTCTTCTTCTGTCATTCTAAACATATCATCAATTGTGTCATGTCTCTGCCTTCATCTAAATTGTATTATGCAGTCAAAACGCAGCACAATACATCTTCGCTGTGACTATTGTGGCAAGTAATTGAACATATCAGTTCAGAGAAGTTAATAAGGTCTAGTTGTGTAATGTAGGAGGTGTACATTGACAAACGGATTGCATTTATTTCCTCCTGCTGCGCTTATTATCAGTAACTTGTAATATAAATATGCAAATCACCTGCTTGAACTTTACAATTCTCCACCGAGGCTATTCATCTCTTTTAAAGTGTTCATTTGCATTTGGAGGGCCCCCATGCATCAAGCCGTGTCATTTTGAAAGCAAATATTAATCAGTTTTGCCCCGGAGTGTCCGTAATACACAATACTGTGCTGTTCTGCATTTTGGATGGATTTGCGTGCTTGTCTCCCCACCCTCAGAATCCATATAACTCTGAAGTGCCTATTCCATTCAGAAGACGCTGACTTTTATTATATTAAAGCACTTTTTAGTTTATCTAACCAGACACCACAAGGGGTTAAGAGCTCAAAGGTGGCGGTAGGGCAGTAGTTGGATGAATAGTTGAATTATTATAATGTTTATGATTATTTTCTTCTTACCTGTGATGAAGGTTAAAAATGTGATTTTCACATGAAACAAAGGTATGAGACAGATTCTCCTGATAGCAATTCCTAAGTTATAATGGAAGTAAACAGGGGGAAAAACATAGTGCTCTGGCAACTATTTCATACTGGTTGGATTAATGTGAAAATAATATATATAGTTCACATCACAGGTTAGCAGAAGACAGGATAAGTTTCAATGAATCTTTGCAATTTGGAACGTGTAGGTAATAATGTAATGACCTTCCCCAAGACTCAGGGATTCATCCCAGTAACCTATAGTTACAATCCTGCCTCCTGCCCCTCTGAGACCCTCCTCCTCATGTAAGCATTATCTGACAATCTGCCATCAGAACAGAATCAAGAACTCAAAGCTGTGAATAAAAGCTTTGTTCACGAGTATAATGATTACAAATAATCTCCAAAGCCAGCTGGCATGATAAACATTTACTGGCAGTGGCAAGTGGCTTTACTGGCGCTGAATCAGCTATATCCATACACAATTATGACTGGCAATGCCTATTGAGTTGCTAATGCCACTGAGCCACTGGTGAGAACCTATGAAAGCTCTGAAGTCTGTGTGAGTCATGCAGGCTGCCCTGGTTCAGCTGACATGCTCTGTTAATGCTACCAGCAAGAACTCATTAACCTCATTCCATTAGCCTGCAGTATGACTATTAGATTTCACAGAAATGTACGTTGTAGTCCACCTGAGTGGAACATATTTAAATAATAATGTGTTTTCTCTCCACTACTCCAGTAGTGGCAACAAAATGAATCTGTACATTCATTTTTCTCCACTCAAAAGAAAAAGGCTACCAGCGAATTGACAACATGCCGATGTCAGACGCATGTCCATCTACAAACCAATCAGTGTCAAGTATAGGGAGACGCAGCCCTCGTAGTTGATGACAGGATGTAGGAATGCCATGGAAAGTTCTTTAGTGCTCTGGCAAAATTGCAATGTGAAACCAAAACTAACCAGATCAAATGTATACTATGTAACAAAAACATGAACCTTGGTCCGGACTTTCAGGTGTGAAAAAGTAAGTGGTACTGTAAGTGACCACTCAGAAACCAAACAGCGTATGGACAACACGTGGACCAATAGGGGTGGTTATTTAGTTCTGCCTATCCTCTCTAATGGACCAACCACTGTTGTTTGAATCTGAATGGCACACCTAGATTATAACAATTGAACAGATTTTCAGAAGGCATTCGTAATGGACGGTAGACTTTAAATCATTATTGTAGTTCCCCAGTCAGCCATAAACAACGCCATTACCTTATATGAAAAAGAGATAGAAATACAAGAAAACAAAAAATAACGACTTTCTTTCTATCTCTTTGACAGAGCAGCCAATTAGAATAATCAAAACAGTATAGAAACAAATGTTCTACTTTTCTGAAGTGATTTCTCTTGTAAAGCCAGCCATGCTTCATACACATTCAGCATAGAGGTCTCTTTGTAATAGTGTTGTTGAGTAAAGACATTGTACTGTATAATACCACTGGACACCAGCATGCTACTGTGGAAGGAGCAGAATAACAAACCCAGCCCAGAGAATGACAGGCTGGAACAAGATTCCTGATAAAGCCAAGCAAGCAGTCAAATAAAAATGGACGATACAGCAAATACATGAAGCCTTCCCCCATTTCCCTAAGGGCCCCCTGCCCCCTTCCACTGCGTCAGACACGACTGACAAACGATGATAAAGTGATCCTCTCATGACTCTGACAGGCTCGACAGACAGCAGCGGGCCCCGGCCCACGCAATAACACAGTCAGCCCCGGTCTCTGTGGAACCGCGGCGCTCAGACACGTGTTTCATCTGCACAACACAAACCATCAAACCAAACGCCTCACTCAGCTTCACAGCCCCAATTACCTACACATTCGTATTAAGTAAGAAAGTGTTGCTGCTGTACGGACACAGGCGTCTTCTAAAACTCTAGGGATTGAGGACATTTTAGGAAAAGCATATATACATTATCTTACATTATATTACATTTACATTTTATCAAGATAATTATTACAAGTAGTACTAGAACACTTCAGGAGGGTACATGGCTGTTACTGGGATTGTCACCTTCTGTTTCCACAGCACTTTTCCACAGAATTTCTTTCCATAAGTAAGTAATCATTTAGAATTTAGAACTAGAATTTGTATTTTAGTGGGAAAGTATAAACCATAGTTGGGTTATACAGTGAAATATTGTTTTCTGAGGTCTCTCTAAATCCTCCTGTAACTAAAACTGATGCCTGGTTCACAGTGGGAACTACTGTTACGCATGGCTTTATATTTAGCATACAACTTCAACATAATTCTAAAAGGAAAGATGTCTCAACATTGAACTAAAACCCTGGGAAGCTTTTCAATATAATCTGCTGGCACTAGATATTGTATTCGATTACATAATTCAGGTATAAAATGTTTAGTGTAAGTTTAAGTGTAACCGACAGAACAAGTCAAAACCTGAGTGCAGAACTCTCTCTAGCTATTCTTAAAATTTGGGTGGAATATGTTATTGGATATGAGGGTTTATTCTTCCCCTGTATGTGGCCTGCCAGGTTGGTTTTAAGTACAGCAAAAGATCAAATTTGATTTGAAGAAATGCTGCTAAGAGTGTTGGAGCAGAAAGGTCAAGCATGTAATACTACAGACGTGGTGCCCGCCTCCTGCGAACAATAGTCTGCACCCACCCGGGGGACCTCTCATTTCAACATCAGCCAGCCATTTCTTTGTTAATTATAGTCATATCGCAGCACTGAGGCCTGACGTTCCTTAACATATTCCGCTTTGTTTTGAGTCCTTTTCTCTCAGGTAATGAAATGTCAGCGTGCCGCTGATTCCCGCGCGTCGCAGAATCGTTGATAAAAGTGACCTTCGCCCTGCTTCTGCTCTCGTAAATCAATACGCACCGACAACACGCACCTGAAGGAGGCAGCAGGTGCAACATATAATACACGACGATTCGCCCGCACAATGGCAGCAGCATACACCTGACAACCGCTGCTCATGGCAGTCATTTTCATGCGATGCCGGGCTGTTATGTTCAAAGTGGGATTCATTTGTCCGGGCAGTCTCAGAGCTGTGCTGACTTGTACTCATCTCATTCTACAGGCTGCTCAGGCTGTCCTTGCCGCGTGCCGACGGAGGGAATGGGATTACAGTGGCTCCCTTTTTTATTGTTGTTGTCTTTCAGGGAGAGCTTATATTGAAAGCAATTTTCCTCTTAAGGCGGCAAATTGTTCATGGAAAATTGTAAGTGCCATCGCTGGGAGATGACTGGCAGGAGGTTCGCTGTCGGCATCCAAGACTGGAAGGATGTCATACGTGCAGGGCAAAAAGGGGGTGGGGGGGGGGGGGGGGGTTGCATATTAAATCGTATGGTGAAAAACAAGTGTGATGTTTCACACACTGCTGTTTCTCAGGTAGAGAGGTAGGAGTCTGGTGGGTGTCGCTCGGAGTACAAATACGCTGAGGCAGTGTGGATTATTATCTGATAGAACTGGCTGGAGTGGCCCAGTGGACCCAGGGAGATGTATAGTTCCTCTCTGTGATTCTCACATTAGCCCGTCATGTGTTCCAGACAGTGTAGCATTGTTCACTCAGAGGTAACAACAAACAGGAAACAAGTGAAAGTATTCTTCACCTAGTCGCCTACCAGTGCTCCAAGATAAGCTGCATGGTAATAGAAACACACACACACACACACACACACACACACACACACGCCTGCAGACAGATGCACGTACCTGCATGGACATTCTTTCCTTTCACGCCTTAAAATGGTTCAGTTGCAGTAGCAGCAGTAACACAATACTTGTAGTGTCTTTAATTTCAGTTCCTGATAGTTCTAGTACATTCCTGTGTTGTCAGTTGTTCTAGTGTTACCCACCCCACACGCGCACACACACACTCCCTGGGCCCTGCAGTCAACAGGACCCTGCAGCTGCAGCTAATTGCATGGATCCTGACGTCTCTTTTACTACGGATGTGATGAAATAAAAAAGCACATTGCACATGCACACACAGGCATAAAAACTGATACAATACTTACACATGTATGCACACCTGCGAACACACACACACACACACACGCATGCACACACACACACACACACACACACAATCTCTCTTAGCCACCTCTGTATAAAGCATTTGTTTTGGCCTGGCCCAGCCCCATCCATTAGTTGTTATTGTTTTGTTCTAAACATGACATTGATTCAATTTAGCACCAATCAATTTCAAATGATTCTGACATTCAGATATGACCTTAAAGCCGGGTGCTCCAGCAACTATGATTAGGATTAAACTTC
Source organism: Percopsis omiscomaycus (assembly GCA_027575585.1). Taxonomy (NCBI): domain Eukaryota; kingdom Metazoa; phylum Chordata; class Actinopteri; order Percopsiformes; family Percopsidae; genus Percopsis; species Percopsis omiscomaycus. The sequence goes on from JAODLI010000018.1 coordinate 7,281,336, forward strand.
TGCTAATGAGGTGATTTCTCTTGGCGCGGGGGCATGCGACACGACCCAACAGGACTGGTCAGTAAAAATTAGATCAATTATTGCAAACGAAACCGCTTTAACTTGATTACCCTTGCACCCGCTAATTTGTGTAATTAATAACCTTCCCTTGACTGTAGAGAGCAGTTTATTAATAACAATCTATATCTGTGCTCCTTAATGAAATGGCAGAGGCCAGGCATCCGTTATGCAGGTAATGTCATAATCAATGGTGCCCAACACACATGTTAATTACCGCTGTTATTAATTGTTACAGTTGGACTTGAATACTACACGCTGTCAGCTCCTTTGTCCTATTATGTATAGCAATCAGCAGATTGAAAATGGCAAATCTAATTAGCCATTCAGCAGGCAGGCTGGGAATCCAAATGAGACGGTATCAGGGCTGACAGCTGGCAGCCGAGGCGCCGTTCACACTGAGCCATGAACAAAACCAGCATTATCCGCCGCCCCGGGAACAAGAGGAAAAGGCATGTATCGCAAACTAATACATACATTCACAGTAGCGGCCTGCCATATCGCACAATGCTCTAATGAAATGCCTGCTTGATGCCTTTGTTTGGGTACAAGGAGTGTTTATGCATTTATCTGAGCGCTGGGGAGCGTGTACCTCGTCCGTCCAACCCTACACTACACAATAGACAAGACAAGGATAGGAAGAGAGTGTAAAAAACAGCACTCCCCTAAAAATGGTTTATAGGACAGGAAGTAAACATGCCCGCTCTGCAATAAACACCTAGAACCAACTTGAGTTTAGGATATCAAAATATCCTTTATATTAAGTTATTTGTTAACCTTAACCCACATCAAAATGTTCTTTATGAACAGAGTGTAGAAATATTAACATGTGAATACTAAATGTTCTTTTATGAAGCCATGATTTCAAAATTGTGAAATATGCTTTTGGATAATCTCATTTGAAATCTAGTTATTATCAAATGTAACTGTATAGGAACTGTGAAGACACACGCAGTTAAAAGACACGTTCTCACTGAAGTTCTACCTACAGTCTACTGTATGTTTGTATCTAACAAACTCTTTGCTGTGTACAAGTCATGCAATTTGCTGTGATGCATTTGGAATTGAGTGTCTTATTGTGACATTCAGATCACAGCAAAACCATTGTACAGCTTACACACCTACACCTACACCTCCAAACAGAAACACACACAAGCTCCATTCCCACCACACCACACTACCACCCAAAATCTTCCGTACACACACACGGACCTACACGTCGACCTACTACAGATACACATGTATTCGCACGCACACTCCTCCATATTTAAAGCAGACAGCATCTTGTGTCTCCATCCAGTGAGCACCTGTAAATAATGCAGTGTTAAAGGTGGCAGTCAGGAGGGGATTAGGAGGCAAACAGGTGTGTCACCACCCCCCCCCCCCCCATCTCTCCCACCATCCCCCACCCACCCACACACACCAGTCATGCTGCCACCCCAACTCTCTACTTCCTGCCATGCATAGTCTACACTTGAATGAAAAAATGAATTCAAACAGTCAGGATCCTGGGGGCAGGATAGTCTAGTGGTCTGGGTGTTGGACTCCTAGCCGGAAGGTTGTAGGTTCAAGCTCCATAGGTGGCCTACCTGTAAGCATCCTTGAGCAAGATGCCTAACCCCTATCTGCTCCATGTAATAGAACAATGTAAATGTAAGTCGCTTTGGATCAAAGCGTCTGCTAAATGACCTAATTCTAATTCAGTCATAGGGGGAGCTGTAGGGGGAGGAGTAGAGAGCAGCGTGCACCTATGAGCCCTCTGTCGGCTAGAGAATGGTGTGAGCCAATGAGAGTTCTAGAGGGAGGAGTGGCAGCAGACAGTCAGAAGCAGGAGGGGCATGTGCTCTCTGAGTTTCATGCCAAAGCAACGTTTCTGAAATGCTGGTTTTAAACCACAAGGGGAATTCCAGAAAGTTATGTTACACAAAAATAGTTTTTTGTACAGTGTAGTGTCACTGCAGGTGTGTGGCGTGCCCAAGGGAACCAGCGGTATTACCTCTCGCCATACTCAAAGCAGAAATGGGCAATAAAAACACTTCACACCTTAAGTGAAAGATACGACTTTAAATATTTTACGCACATTTTGCATATGCAATTTGCCCACACCTGGCTCTTAGGAGCAACAACATCTGGCAGCAGTTGCTTTAGAGGCAATTCATTCTTCATCCAAGCAACCGGGGTCCTTTCGTATATCAGGGAGCAGGACATATGTGGATCAGTGAAGATGCAGTCCAGCAGGGTCAAAGTTCAGACACTCTGCCTTTTGGTACATTAACAATGTTTAGTATTAGTATCTTATGTATCTCATCTTATTTCCAAAGCATCCCTATTATCTAAGAAGTCAGTATGTGTGATTTATTTACAGTAAAAGCATCAATAGATACGTCTATCATTATTTCCAACTTGCCTTGACTACTCAGTGAAATGCTCAGTTTTGCTTTTCCCGCAAATAGCACAGGGAATGATTTTATTCAGTTCAGACTGAGCAGCTCTGAGAAGTATATATATATATTCGCAGATACCAGGTAACTTCAGATGTTTTGTACTTAATTAATTAGTTCTGGTCCAAACTTCTGGCAGACTTGCACAGCCTTATTGCTTCAACCAAAACAGTCCAACTGGAAACACATTCTAAAAAGTCCGGCCAAGGCAGTGGGATTGGTCTGCCAATCTTGACATCAAGAAATTAAATACAAGACACTTTTGAGACTTGTCACTTTTTGGGTAATAACGGTAGCTATTAAGCATTGCATGTAAAACATGTAGAAATCAAGGTTTTGACTGCAGGTGGCCTTGAATTATTTTTTTTAAACGGATTATAAATAGCAAAAATTACTATTTCAAACGACTATTATTATTTATATGAAAACTAATTTCTACATTGAAATTTAAGTGATAGATTGATTATGTGGGATGTACAAAACAAAACATTTCATTAGGTGTGTGTTGCTGTTGACAGAAGGCTGAACATTGGCAGAAGACACAAGTTCTAGTTTTATGGTGTCTGGATGTGTCTGCTTTCCTTTCGAAAGGAAAAAAAATTGTCTGAGAGCAGGTCTATAGCGGAGTGTGGGAGGGGGAGATGAAAACCTGTCTGGAAAAGACTGGAACAAAAGAAACAAAAATGTTAAGACGGTTTGAGGCAAATAACTCCTAAATTAATCCCTTTAGCTATAAAGCTGTAGTTTGATTGCACTACTTTAACTTCATCACAATCTGGCCTTTGAAGCCACTAAATAAAACCTGTTGTCACAATGGAGCTAAAATGGCACCTAAGTGGTATATTGGGTTAGGACTGATTGGCTTGAAATTGTCCTCGCTCGACTCTTTTTCATCTTTAGTGCCGGAAATCACTGTTTTCCTGTTGTCTGAATGGCCAACATTCACCTTCCCTCCACGCTGATGGGATTTCTTTGTTTACGACTGCCTTTTCCCATGGGAATGAAAGTAGGTGTGGAGTTCAGTGCTAAGTGTGAAGTGTTCTGTATTCCCAGGTACTGCAGACACTTTTTACTTATGCCAGAGATGGTGTTTACTATAAAGCATAGGGGCACGTCTGTCTCAAGGTCCACTACATGGCACAGATGTGAGAACCACAGCAGGCAATCTTGGCATTTTGTTATAAAAGATACAAAAGAACCAAGCAGTTCCCTGTTGTAATAGTGATAATGAACAGCAAAGTCAGACATTTGGCTAATATTTCCAAATCTGCACCAAAATAATAGTAAGTGCACCTGAGGTTATGTTATGGGAGAATTTTGCCGTTTAAGGTCAGTGGGACAGACTTGTTTTGGTGAAATTATTAGAATCTCTGGCAAAATAGGTTCTGTGCTATACCTGTTTGTTTGGGTTTTCCTGTTGTTTTGGAGAAACTGACATGCAGGGCAAGTTAGGCTGCGGTGTCATCCTGTTTCTTGCTGGTTTGTTTGTTGGGGGAGGGGTTAAGGTGTAGGGTGGACACTGGCTGTTTATCATAAACATGGCCTAGCCCAGAGAGGTCCATCTGCTTTGATTTTATTTAGCGATTCCCCCCCAAGGGCCCCGGCGCTGGAGTGAGAATAACAATACTTTCAGCCCATCTGCTCCTGGAGAACCAGTCCTGGCTAAATTATCACACACTACGAGCGGTTGGCATATGTTGTGGCATTAAGCTTCAAGAGGGCATTGTGTACCAGCTGTTGTGTTGACAAATACTTATGTGGCACTTCTGAAGTCAGCTTGCTAAGCTGGTTTCAAGTTTGACTAAAAAATAAATGGGGATAAGGTGTAAAATAGGTTTCCTGTGGGGGTTATGCATGTATAATGCATGTTGACTTATTCTGGTGTATCACTTTCTTAAATATTGGGGAATTGGGTCACAGTCAATGTATCCTAATCCCAAAATATAGGGCACATAGCAATATAGAGCCACCCAAGTGGTCAAAACAAACAGGTTTCTTAATCTTTATCCTCCTTCAAGATAGTACGCATAACAGACTGGAATCCCATGGTTGTTATTTATTGCCAAGTGGATGGATACTGTTTTTATAGGTCTAAATTAGGTGGGATCATGATAATCCTATCATTTAAGAACAAAATATTTCTAGCATTGAATCACACACACACACTTCATAATGTAGTAATAGAAAAGAAAGGTTTCAGAAATAATTTAAAAATAGTATCCACCGAAAACAAGATTGATGAGAATAACCTTTGGGTGATTCCGTTAACCAAATATATTATGCTTAAATTAAGTAAGTCCAAATGTACGGAGGCTGCATTGTCATTCAATTTAAACACATCACATTTTGTACCTTTCAAAATGGGTTTTATTTCGTTAACATGTACAGGAACAGCACTGAAATTAATTTCCACCCGTTAACACATCTACACTATACAGATGCAAAAACATGTCAAATCTCCATCTTGTGTTCTCAGGTTCTACTGGCAGAACCTCAGCAGTGCAGAAACAAGTTCTCGCAGAAGGTCTTTTATTCTGAGTCCCTGTAAACGACCATAACTGGATTTGGGAGTCTTGTTCACCTGGGGGCTTTGCTCAGAAAAAGGCTCTTACAGACCAATGTTGTAGTCACACCGAATGTCAGGTTGACGTGTCAAAAGCTATTTTGTTCTACTTCACTGTACTGTATGTGGTTTTCAATTATACCCTTCAAAATGATAGTACAATGGAAGGATTACAGTTTTACAATATTTTCGCACATAAGGTCCCAATGTTACAAGGTTTGTACACATCTTTGCCTCATGTTTAGTCAACAGTACACACCGCCAACCACCTCAGTAACATTCAGTAGTTACAACTCACTTCAATATACAGTGAGAAACGACAAGGAGGACCCAAAAATTATAATGTAACTGTCCCCCTCCTCCTTTAAGGGGAAATACAAGTACGTAAATATCTGAATTAGCATATAATAAATAGTATTTGATGTGGGATGGCCAACATGGGATTCATGTTTAATAAAGGCAGCAAGAGCAACGACTTCACACTTCTCTTCATCCAGGTTCTCAAAGACCACTTCATTGAAGGTAACAATAAAATATAATTTAGATTCAGTTTTCCCCCCCCCCTCAAAGTCCGACACTTAAATAAAGAACATTACAGTCGGAAATCTTCACATCAAACTGTTAGTTTAAAAAATAAAATAAAAAAATTACCAGGCTTTTCCAGTATTGTGCATCATTGACCCTGTGGATGCACAGAGAGCTTGGAACCACGTACGTTACAGATCTAGCCATTGTAGAAACCTCCCTGCATGAGTTTATCCCACATCGGTGCCGTATTCATACTGCAGACCATTATGTTTTATACAATACATTAAAACCAAATTCATTTATTGTAACACTTATCCCTTAAGTAGTTACTTCCCTTCTAAATCAATTAAATAAAAATTAATTCAGTCAATTAAATAAAAATTAAATAAAAACCCTTGATTTTCCCATAACATTGCCATTCAGACACAAAGCTAAAATGCTGCATTAGTTTGGCCTTCATGCATACAAAGAGTGATTTTTATAATGGCTACATCTGTACATTGTCTGCATGTAAACACACCTGCTCGGCATGATGGGAAGTTATGCAAACCGGTTAACACAGAGCAGAGTATTGTGTGGTACAGCAGGTTGACATCTATACTGCACAGGTCATATACAGTGGCGGGTTCTATGCTACAAAGAGAGTTTACACTAGTTTTTAAATAAACCGGTAGACACAGAGTGCATGGACGAGGCTCTGCGCACCCCAGCTGGACATCCTGCATGGTGGCGTTATGGAAAGCTCCCGCGCTGAAAACACCATTAAGAGAAAGCAGTCCTCCCTTTGTCCTGAAGGTAAAGGAGGAGGCCTATGTTTCGCTGTCAGCTGTGAGACCAGAGCGCCTCCCTCCCTCTCCCCATGATGGGAAGCGAAGGGGGGACCCGTCGTCTTCCTCCTCGGCTTAGTTATGAGGCACAGGGAAGCTACACAAGACTATGTGAAGGACACACTTCAACTACTGCACAGTGCAAACAGGCTCCTCCTGCAGAGAGGGGGAACTCCCGTCTCTTTCCCAGTCTCTCTGGGCATCTCCTGCCCTGGACGTGGGGTGGGTAGGTAGGTATGGGGGGGGGGGGAGACGCGGAGGTTGTGATGTGTGGGGAAGGTCTCTACTTGTAGAGGCTCATGGTGGGGCTCTGATACATGCACATGTAGGCGTCACACAGCAGCCGGCGGGCCTGGCCCTGCATGCTCTTGGGGTCGAGGGCGTGCAGCTCCTCGGGGCTCATCTTTAGGTACGCCCCTACCTCGGGACACGGAGACACCTGGGGGATGTTGAAGCCGTTCTGGCCCCCTGTAGAGCCACACGTAAACACACAAGAAATAAGAAAGGAAAAAGATCAAATTCAGGCTCAAATACAATTCCCAAGTGTTTGATAATGTTTGTTTAATCCTGCAGAGAGTTTATTACACTAGTATGTTTTGATGGGCCTCTCTTGGTTTACGTCACAGGCAGAATCTGTGGTCAGTGTTTATGTTTCCAAGTATTAGTCGTAACTGACCCACGTCGGGTGGATGTACACATTCTATACAGTGATATATGATAGCCTACTGTTCAAAGCATGCACGTTGCACTTTTATCGTCTCTCTCCATTTGTGCATTTATGTTGCTGCGGGAACAAAGGCAGTGCACTCGGCACATGGAGGATCACAGACACACACACCGTCACGGTCGGCCATGCTGTCGAAGAAGAGCCAGGCGGACTCTGTGGAGCCGTACTTGACGAAGGCCACGTAGTGGCTGGTCTCGATGCAGAGCACGGCAAACAGCTCCATCCGTTGGCGGGGGAAGCTGCCCTGCCGCCCCCCGCCCTCCTGCAGTTCCTTTGGAACGGACAGCTTGCCGTGGCGATGGGCCTTCCTCCTCGGGTGGAGGTGAACCTGAGGCATCAAAACCCATCACACACACACACACACACTTCATTTATGCTCCATATTTGTTCCGGACTCTCAAATTGTCTTAATAAAATAAGACCATAATTTTTACTAATATACTATTTTCATTAACACACACACACACACACACACTATACACTAAGCATTATAATTCGATAAATAAAACAATCTCATTCAGAAATTATACTGATAATCTGGGTATGGAACTGAAGCACAGTACATATGTATAAATCTTTCAGTCTACTCTTCTACCATTATTCTTTAGGGTATGGTGCCCCCAAATGGACTGTTCTGGGTACTACCATGGTATGTGTTTTATTGTGTCTCCTACCTGTGTATTGCACTTTTCACAGAACTGCTTTATCTTGCCGGCTGTGATGTCCCCGTCTTCATAACACTCGCGGCACTCATAGAGGGCCAGGCCTCCGCAGATCCGACATTCTCTAGGAGCTAACACACACACACACCCACAAAGTGTTAGCATTTTTTTCTCCATTTTAACTCTTGCCTAGGTCCCTAGCGTAAATTCCCCATTCACATGAACAATGTGCCTGTACACCACCACCGTGCAGCAGCATGGACAATGTTTTTCACAACCATACCACATTTACCTTCTGATTAGCAAAATGCTAATGAGAAGCCAAATCTAAGGGTTCAAAATGTACAAATGTCTACAAAGACTGTAGGCTCTCTATTGTCCTGACCTTTATAAAAAGGTTAAAAGTACATGTAGAGTGTTACCACAACGATGTGACAGAGCCCTGGTTCCACACACACACACAAACGATAAATGACTACATCTCACTGTCTTCTAGCAGGTCTGTGATGTCTAACTCGAGGGAGGGAAAGATCTTGTGGAACATTTTGAAGTCCTTGCCAAAGCGCGGCATCTGGATGATAAGACAGGAAGGGGCCTGGAAAGTGGAGAAAAAAAAAAACAAGACAAAAAGAGTGCGAGATGTGATGGCAGACAAAAGAGCATGACACATCAGAGAATGTCAGGAACACAGACGACGCTGTAGTCTTTCTTCAGTATGTCAAAAGAAGGCTGTAAACGCACACTAATGTATTAGTGAGGTGCAGATATAGCCATCAAGTAGATACCGCACGTTCCAAAATAGCTCCATGAAGAAACCACCATGGTGTATTAAAACCTTCATTGAGCTGTTTTGGAGTGTGCAGCATTTCTTATTTCCCCCACTATTATCTGTATTTATAGAGATTATCTTTCATATGAGATAAATAAAGATGAAGGAATAAAGCTGACCTCAGCAAACTTGAGGTCGCTGTTGATGAAGGACCACTCAAGGAGCTGCTGGCTGGTGGGAACTCCAACCTTGTCTTTCTTGTCCATGAAGATCTGGTAGAAATAACAATCCTGTACCTTCTGCCCAGCTGACCTGCATTAAAATATACAATTTAATTGTAAGGTTGTACCAAGAGACTTTTTTTTTTTTTTTTTTTTTTTAAATAGGGCCACACACAAGTCCTTCATACATTTATTGATTTTCACATCTGGGGTGTTTCTGTTCACTGTTCATGAGTCCGTCTCCTTTTGAAATCACCTGGTTCACTTGCCTCGTTTTCCACTAACTGTAACTAACAAATTACAAACCACACGATCACAAGACTCTACTCTACTAAATGGTGTAATGGTATTTGCCTATGCCCCACTGACCTCAGCTTAAGCAAGGGATCCACCCTCAGTATGTGATGAAACAGGATGTTGAGGAACTCTTCTGGATCTGGAGGAGAGGTCATCAAGAGCTCAGAATAGATCATCCAATATGCTTGTTAGGCTGGGGCGGTATACTGGGGTATTAGGAAATCCCGTCAACAATACAGACACTCCTCTTTCTATTAAACCTTTAAGCTGTTATTTATTAAATAATAATAATAAAACATTTTGCCTGGTAAAATGTATTTAAAAAAAACACTATAAATTAAAAACTTTATGGTCAAAATGTCCTGTAATAATGAACAGGACATTTTTGTTTTGACAGCAAAATAGCCTATTACGCCTCCTTTTCTCATCTTGTGGGCGTGTCAAGATATTTCTGACTATACTTTAGAATCATGTTTATAAATACATCTTCTACATGCACAAACTGTTTCACAAGAACAATGTTGGTGTTGCTGAAAATATATATATATACACATTAACCAAGACTACAACTTAACACTATTCATTAGCTTCTGTACAGTGTCATATAGCTACTGTACAGCGCAGTGAAATGTCAGGACGGTATGAAGGTATAATAAAATTGATACCGCCCAAGCCTAATGCGAGTAAAACTGTGTGGAAAAACATTACACTTTGTTGTATGTATATTGCACACACATACCAGCGGTTTTAAACCTTTTTGAAACATGACCCCTAAAAACAAGGGTTGTATAGTGTGGTAGAAATCACCAATATACACATTTTACCTATGATAAATGATTTACCTATGATATGTGTTACATGGCATCACAATATAAATGGTGTGCTTCACATTACTATAATCTGTTAGAGATAGCGGGAGCCTGGAAAAGTACAGGCAAGTTCAGACTTTCCGTGTGTAGGACCACCTATTTGAGATAGCTATTGCACAAAGACGTACATAAGAAGGCCCTTTGTGTGGGATGAAGGGGTTTCTATCGTTTACTTGATGTGCTTTCTGGGACCATTCTGGAGAGCTGTATACAATGTATAACTAACCTTTACCAACAACCTTGAGAGACATGAGACGGCCTAAACCAGGCTGAGGAGGACAGAACACTCCCCTCCAGGGTCTCTTTAAAACCCTGTGCCAACTCGGCAGAGTTGCGCATCTGATCAGAAACGTATGCTTCTTACTGCTGTGCCCGTCTTGAAACACGTTGATTAAACTTGACCAAAAGACAGCCTGTTGTTCGAGCCTTTATTAAAGAAATTTCCACTACATTTTGGCATCACTAACAGGACTCTCGTGTAGGTCCAACTACGCACTCAGAGCTGGGAAGGAATCTGTGCACAGTAGCCAATATACCTCCCTTTCAAAAAAGGTGCAGAGTTGGTTGCCTAAGCTTGAGGGCGGCGTTGAAAACCTACCGCAGAATCTATTTTAATAAAGAACCGGTGGAAAGCTCAGAGCAGAGTCTGACTTTTGGTAAGTAAACAGGTTTGTGTTACTTATGCTATTGTTATTTATGCTGTTGTGATTTATTCTATGCATCATAGCTATTGAGGGGAAAATAGCTATTGAGAGAGACAGCTGTCAGACTGAGTGAGGGATTTTGGTTTCCCTGAGGGGGGAACTTTCAGTGTCAGACCGTTGGAGGTTTTAAAAGAAAAATTGAGAGAACAAAAACTCAAGTTTTGAGGAACATGCTAAATTAAAGGGGGAAAAAATCTAATTAATTTGAAGCCATATGTAGCAGATTAGAGAGTATTTGGTGATTGGTCAACACCTTGATTAAACCTGACCAAAAGACAGCCTGTTGTTCGAGCCTTTATTAAAGAAATTTCCACTACATATAGCTTGTGAACACCAACACTCAAAACTAGAAATAGAACTAAAAGTTTCTTCCAAATAATTAGTCCTCAAAGTTAGACATTGTTTATGTACAATTGGTATAGAGCTGCATTGTTGGATGCTACGCCACCAACTTTAGCTAACCCTGCATGAATTGCACTTGACAAGCTTACTTTTTCTTCCGATTTGAATCTGACATACACTACCGTTCAAAAGTTTGTGGTCACATAGAAATGTCCTTGTTTTTGAAAGAAATTTTTTTGTCCATTAAAATAACAGAAATATAATGTAGACATTGTTAATTTTGTAAATGACTATTGTAGCTGGAAACGGCAGATTTTTAATTGAATATCTACATAGGCGTACAGGGGCTCATTTTAAGCAACCATCATTCCTGTGTTCCAATGGCACGTTGTGTTAGCTAATTCATGATTATTATTTTAAAATGGATTATTAGAAACCCCTTTTGCAATTATGTTGTCAGGTCCGGCCTTGCCCTTTCACACCTGTAGCACACAACAGGAGATTGTCCATGTCCATGATACATTCTCATCTATGGGAAATACTCTGGTTTAGGCAAGGGGTGGAGCCTGGGTAGAGCGTGCAGGAGGCCGGAGATGACGTAAAAAAAAGAAGAAAAAAAAAAAGAAAAAAAGCCAAACCTTTTTCCGTCCCTTGAATTAGTCTGACGATTTCGGCGTCGGCCCTTACCGACAGAAGTTCCCGAATCTCGTCTTTCCAGTTGGACGTTTTCGTTGGGAGTCTTCTACGTGTAAATCACCCTTGGATGTTTGTATTCTTCCGGTTTTGCACCAGCCACATAAAAACATCAACCACCATCCACTCGCTAGCTGTGAAATCTCCAGATAATTACCTGCTCTATTCACAGGTGTGGGCTCAATCGAACATTACCCCTCCGGGTAATGTCTAGAAAGGACAGCATTCCGGCATCGCCTCTTCACTGTTGAGACTGGTGTTTTGCAGGTATTATTTAATAATTTATTATTTAATGAAGCTGCTAGTTGAGGACCTATCCGGTGTCGGTTTCTCAAACTAGAGATTCTAATGTACTTGTCCTCTTGCTCAGTAATGTACCGGGGCCTCCCACTTCTTTTTATTCTAGTTAGAGCCAGTTTGCGCTGTTCTGTGAAGGGAGCACGAAATCTTCAGTTTCTTGGCAATTTCTCGCATGGAATAGCCTTCAATTCTCAGAACAAGAATAGACTGATGAGATTCAGAAGAAAGTTTCTGGCCATTTTGAGCCTGTAATCGAAACCACAAATGCTCCAGATACTCAACTAGTCTAAAGAAGGCTGGTTTTATTGCTTCTTTTATCAGCACAGTTTTCAGATGTGCTAACATAATTGCAAAAGGGGTTTCTAATGATCAATTTGGGTATTTAAAAAAAACACAGGAGTGATGGTTGCTGAAAATGGGCATCTGTAAGCCTATGTAGATATACCATTAAAAATCAGCAGTTTCCAGCTACAATAGTCATTTACAACATTGACAATGTCTACACTGTATTTCTGATCAATATGATATTTTAATTTTAATTGCTTTTCTTTAAAAAACAAGGACATTTCTAAGTGATCCCAAACTTTTGAACGGTAGTGTATGTACATGACAAGATAAAGCTTTGCTGAGTACATATGAACGGGTCTTCATTGTATAAAAACATAAACCTACAGAGAATGACTGGTGTGGAGTCAGCACTTTGTTGCTACCAAGAGAATCTGCATTGTAGCCCAAATCCCAAACAGAGAGCATTCTGGGTATTACACTACTGCTATATGTGGTGGATGTGCCTGGTTAAAGACACAGCCAGCATGTTGGCTGTTACCCAATACAAGTCCAAGATTTTTACCTTATTACAAAAATCTCATATCTCTGTATGTTTTTTGATCGCCTCAGCAAGTTATCTCTGCAGTTCTCCTACCTTTCTCTTCAGAGGTGAAGCCGGAGGCAGCTTCTACCTTCTCCAGGATCCTCCTCAGCTTCATGACTTTAGTGGCACACACGTACCCGTGGCTGGAAATCATAAGACCACAGACAGCATGAGAAGGATTATAACTACATCTGGTTAAATGGTGCAAAAGATGCCAACTGTCAACAGACCTCCAGGAATTTGATAAGAGTAATAGACATTCATAATCTCAACACTGCTGTGGCCTTTTCCTGTTTGTATTTACCTTAGGATTGTAAAACATTTTAGAGAAGCATTTTAGCATCATAGACTAGAATAGAAGTATATATCGTCCTTCTACAGCAGTGTTTGTGAAATGGGGGAACAAGTAAGCCTAGGAGTACTTGGGGTACATAAGAAAGAAAATAGAATCAATAAATCATACACCAATGAGCCAAAACATGAGCCTTGGGCACCCAACACCCTGCCACCCGGTTCGCGCCTCGTCCCTCCTCGGATTACTGTGGGTAGGGAATCTCACCACTGCTGACCGGGAGCACCCTACAAGCCTTGTCGTTTGGGAGATGCTCCGACCCAGTCGTCTGGCCGTGACCATTTGGCCCTTGTCAAAGTGGCTCAGGTCTTGATGCCTGCCCATTTCTCCCACATCCAACACGTTGACAATGAGAACAGACTAATATGTCCCAGACCTTGACATGCACCGTTACAAGATAATCAACGTTATTCACTTTATCTGTGAGTGGTCATGTTTTGGCTCATCAGTATATGTTCTTTTGTTCTATAGTTGTTCTAGTGGGGGTACAGGAGAATGGTGGAGCTCTGCTTTGCCTAGATGCAATTAGATTAATGAATTTGGGAAATAGCACAGTGAGATCTTTGCCTTGCTCAAAAGCTGCAGGTCACTCACATGCGCAGGGGGTTGACTATCTCTGTGCGTAACAGCTCCTGGGTTTCTCTGTAGTACTCCACGTCGGTCTTGCAGCGTGGCCTCAGTAGAACTGTGTCCAGAACAGAGCTGAAGGAGAACAGACTGCAGAGGAGAACAGCACTTGAATTAGATATGTAAATACACACACACACAAATACACGCTTACTTAATGGGGCCATTTGGGCTGAACATGCATTTAGCCTGAATGGCCACTCGGTGTCGCTGCTCAATTCCACAAGAAATCAAAGTGAACTTTTACCCAGTTTGACCTTTTTTAGGCAACTGGCCCTGCCTCATATAGGGTTAATATTATATCTAATATTATATATCTATAATATTAGATATATTTGTGCCAGTCTTATTCATTTCAATGCAAACAGTGAAAAGCCAAAGATTTCCAGCTAATAATGTACATAATATGAAAAATTGTGAAAAGTGAAAACTTTAACAGCACATAAATGAATACATTCTTAATTCACCAGTGAGTAAATTAACACACACACACACACAGAGTACCAACCAGAAGAGGGTTGAGTCCAGATAGCAGGAGTTATAATGTCCCTGTATGCCTTTCTTTTTGCCCACCATAATGTCCAGACCATCGTTCTCTGTGCGTGGAGGGGTGTTCTCGTGCACCACCTCGCTCAGATAGCCTCCGAATGCTGCATAAACACACAGAGATTGACCATTAATAATAGGGATGCTCGATAATAATTCAATATTGGGTCAATATTGAGATAACGAGTACTCAGACTTTGAAAACATCCTTCATTTATCCTTCAACATCCTTCAAAAACACATTCAGAGCCCGCAAATCAAAGAAAATTAATTTCTTGTGACACCTTGTTACTTTTGACTGTATCAAAATGTAACTAAGTGAATTAATGAAAGGGAGTCAGTTTAATTAATCACTGGATAGTCATTCCTTTTCCGAGAGCAGTGATTCTCAAACTGGGTGTCAGGACATCTCAGGGCCCATATCATTCCAATGTTGGACAGACTCTGCCTTCAGACTCTAAAAACACTTGGGCTGCGTTCAGGACGGTGTGACGTTTACTTTTCGTTAAATTAATGTAAACGGCAGTGGACTGAACAACAGGTTACAAAAGAGGGAGGAGTTGGGCTGTGCGTTGAACATTGTTCACATGGCCAACAATAACAAAGCGATAGTTTGTGCTTTGCTGGTGTAGATTGTTGCGTTTCAGCTGTGCAAATGCACAAGATTATACAACCACCACTGTCGGAGCTGTAGTGCACAAAACCTGTCCCAGTTGCTAGGAAGGATATGTTCACAATGGTTGTGTCAACATATTCATATTTTGAATTTCAGAATGACACGGCACACCTTTCAGGTGAAATAAGTTGGTAATGAACACGACATTTGCTACATTGTCGCGTTCATTACCATCTTATTTCACCTGAAAGGTGTGCCGTGTCATTCTGAAATTCTAAATAGGTACATAGTGATGGTGATGATGACAAATACTCACAAAAATGTATAAAACACCCAAGAGGTTCCAAATAAGCAGCTTCACTTTAAATACACGTCATTGAGCAACACAAACGGCCATTAAACGCAGACAATGTCTCATTTGACTTGGAGCAGGGGGATAGGTAAGAGATGATTGGTTACAATCCAGAGATGATGTAATCTTTTTGGCTGATTCAGAGAGGAAATTAAATGACATGTTAGACAGATTTGAAATTTAGTCCAGCCCTTTTACATTAGGTCCCTTCAGACTCAATTTTAGACTTGGATTCAATTTTACAAAAGGAGATTGGTTGTGTGCGCAGCTGTGTTGTATGATATGCATGTGCATATGGTTGTTTGTATATTTGTCTTTTTTCCAGAAAAGGGCATATTTTGGCTGTCTGTCTGTTAACAGGAGACATCACAGGTGGATTGTCAGTTAGATTCCGAATGATGATCCCTTATCATTGGGAGATGCTGTAGGGTGTCTGGAAACTCACCGATAGAGTTGCAGCGCTCTATGGGGTTGGAGGAGTGGTGCAGGGAGGGGAAGCGGGAGTCGGGCCTGCAGCACTTTAGCTTAACAAACAAAGCCTTCTTGGGAGGACAGGTAAAGTAACGGGTGCCTTTGAAGGTCCCGTCTGTGCAGCCGACGCACTCCTCTTCCTGGTAAACAATATTATTATATCATCACATATTCTATCACAGTGGCCCCTCAGATATGTAGCCCAAAACACAATACTTCCATTACATTACAGACTTTAATCATTGACAAATAATTAAACTTTATTGTATAATATCTTTATTGTATGCATTACTAAAATACACTATATGACCAAAAGCATTTGGACACCTTACCATCAACCCTATATAAGCTTGTTAGACATCCCATGCCGAACCATGAGCATTAAAACTGTGGTGCCCTCACCCCCTTTGCAGCTATAATGTAAGAGCCTCCACTCTTCTGGAAAGGCCTTCATAAGATTTTAGAGTTTGTCTGTGGGAATTTGTGCCGATTCAGCCAAAATAAAATGTGTGATGAGATGGATGAGAAGGCTCGGTGTTCCAATTCATCCCAAAGGTGTTCAATGGGGTTAAGGTCAGGGCTCTGTGGAGGCCAGTAGAGTTCCTCCCCACCAAACTCGTCAAACCATGTCTTTACGGACCTTGCTTTGTGCACAGGGGCACAGTCATGCTGGAGCAGGAAAGGGCCTTCCCCAAACTGTTGCCACAACATTGGAAGCATACAATTGTACATACAACTATGTATGCTGTAGCATTAACTCCAGAGAAAACCTTTCCTGTGCTCCAGAGTCCAGTGGCATTAAGCTTTACACCACTCCAGCTGACGCTTGGCATTACGCACACCGTAGTGATCCTTGTGGGCAGCTGCTCGGCCATGGAAACCTATTTCCTGAAGCTACCGACGCAGAGTGTTTGCGCTGATGATGCTTCCAGAGGCACTTTGGAACTGTGTAGTAGTGATGCAACAGAGGACAGGTGATTTTTACATGCCTAACGCATTAGCTCTCTGCTTTGAGGCCGATCTTAAAGTTGCTTGGTTTCATTCACCTGCTAGTAATGGATGGGACTGAAATAGCCAATATTATTTAGATGGGGTGTCCATCGACTTATGGCCATTTAGTAT
This sequence comes from Percopsis omiscomaycus, assembly GCA_027575585.1. Taxonomy (NCBI): domain Eukaryota; kingdom Metazoa; phylum Chordata; class Actinopteri; order Percopsiformes; family Percopsidae; genus Percopsis; species Percopsis omiscomaycus. Next base: position 7,298,293 of record JAODLI010000018.1, read on the forward strand.
AACAATAGGATATATTTTATCAGTAAGATAATATAGATAATTTACAGATTCTTGAGGGGGGTGCTGACAATAGGATTAATGACTCATGGACATTTAGGTAAAAGTCTACAACCTCTTCCCCAATTTGGTTATTACTCTTATTATTATTATTATGTTGAGCAGTACTGAGTGCATGTATTTGAACCCATTATTAATCTGTAGGTAAGTGGTCATGTGATCTTACCAGCTCCAGCCCGGCAAGAGGCTCCAGCAGGCCAGGCGGCAGGCCCACCCAGCGGATCACCCCACAGAGAGGGGGGTTCTCCTTCACCTCCACCAGGGAGCCCACCTCCAGACCAGGTTGCCCGCGGGAGGGTGTGGGGGGCCGCGGAGAGGTTGAGGTAGTGGGGGGGGGCTCGGGCTGCTCCCCCATCACCGATTGGACGGACAGAGAGAGGGGCCCATGGCTCATGCTGCCATTAGGCCCCGTCTTGCGGTTGAGGCTGAAGGGCAGCGAATGGAACTTGTTGTCACTGGACAGGGAGGTGGAGAGTGGGGCTCTGGAGGGCGGGGAGGCTTGGTTGAAGTCAGGTGGCGTCTCCGTGAGAGACTTGGCAGGGTCCTCTCCGACTGGAGAGGAGGGAGACAGACTGAACCTCAAGCAGCACAGGCAACAATACAATCTGTTTTGCAGACCAGATGGAGACCAGGGGGTCTTAAAGTAGGACCTTTGGTCTCCATTCCTGGTCATGGGTTAAAAGAACCATGGATGTAGTCACCACGTATCAATGTAGAGATGTCAATCTTTAAATCCGCCTAGTTGGAATATATTTGTGGCCATAATCATGACTCTTTCAAGACTGATTAAGGGTTGTTTTAACTGAATTCATTAGGATTAGACTGAATAATGTTCTACATTGACACAAACAGATTCAAGAGAATACTTAAAGTGTCATTACAGAAAGAAATGGAAACCAAAGAAATAAAGTGAAATGTGTTCCTCCTGAGGAAGATGGAAATGATTACAGCAATGAGGATAACATAGCAGCTGAAATTAGGCAGCAGCCTTCCCAAAAGACTGGGTTACCCTGTTCCACACATATTGTCTCTGTGTTTAAATGCACATTAACATCCCAGTGGTTCATTTTGTGGTAGTGCATAAGAGCTCCTTATAGGGTTGGGCGATAGGTCAAAATGTTCTTATCGACAACCATCACTGCTTCAATCGGCAATTGGAGTGACGGGATTAACTACCAAAAAGTTAAATAACCTAGAATTAATATTTTTATAAAGATGTCGAACCGAAAGAAAATAGCCTTTAAGGAGACAAAAGAGGATACAGGCAACAGTGACAGAGCGCAACACATCGTATTATTATTATTACTCTGAAAACTACGCCGACTGGAGAGGAAAACAATCAGCGCCATAATATGCTAAATTGCTTTACCTAGCTAAAAAAATTTGATATTTCACCATGTCAAAAGGATTATTGTACAAAGTATTCCCATTCTTTCTGCTGATTCCTCGCGCCTTATGTCTGTATCCACTTAAGACGACGCACGGCCATTTACAAACCAATCAATTTCAAGTATAGTGAGATGCAGCCTACGCAGGTGATGTGGTGAAGCGCTTGCAAAATTGCAATGTGAAACCAAACCTAACCAGATCAAATGTAACAAATGCCCTTAATAACCAAAACAAAAGACTTTAAAATTGGCAGAAAAAAATAAACTGCCGATGGATTCCGCCCATTGTTGATTCCTGATGTATTTGCCATATTGCCCAACCCTAGCTCCTTATATATGCATTGCTGTGTTATTTCAGCCATGATACAAAAACTATCTTAGCTAATTTATTTAAGCAGTTTTTGTTTTTGTTTGTTTTTTCATGGCCTGCAAAACTCATTGTTCTGAGCGCCGCATTTATTTGTGATATGTAATGTCTTCTAATCACAGGAGTTAGTTTCTAGAATACTGTGTGCATGTAAACACATCCATCTATACTACTTCCCAACTCTAAACCATGAATCACAATGATTATTATGAGAATCACATATAGTATGACACCAATAAAACCATCAGAAACGTCACATCACATTCTACACGAGGAGCGATGTGTTGACCTAGTGAAACACCAAACCTGCTTTCCTGCACAGGCAATATAGAGAAATGATGAGAACTGAAGGCTTTTATTAATGCTTTAGCTAACAACTTGCACAGTACAGAATGAGAATAGGTCTGATTCTGCAGATGCAACACAATCTAGACAGGTTTCTATGTTGTAGAAATACACTTTTTATTGAGCTTTAAAACTTAGCTTTTTTTCACTATTCAGTACATTTAAGTCGACTGTCGTTTTACTGATTTTCTAGCCTCCAACATTAAAGCTACAGGAAACTCAAAAATTTAATTTAATTTTCAGATTTGGAGATCTCTCTAGAAGCGATTTACAGCACTGAACGTTACTAAAAGCCTTTGTGTTGAGATGGAGCTCGTACCACACCGATATTTTCATGCAGGTGGAATCTCAGTGAATGGGGACAGATGACAGGTGTCTGATGGAATGGTCTTAATAGCAAGCGCTCCCTTAAATGCCTCAATGCTGCTTTTAGGAACATGGGCTGCACTGTGCATTTATTTCATAGTCATTATTGTTCAATCTAAAATAAAACAAACATTCAATTTTTTTTCTCTGTTATGCATTAGCAAATGGCATGCAGCTATACACATTCATTCATTGAGGCCTTTTTACTATCTGATAAATTTCTCTTATGCACTTTGTTTAGAAAGGTGCAATACCAATCGAGTTGAATAAGGTAAAGTGCTACACTGTATGCAGCTTTATATTCTGTGTGGACATTCAGTTACACATGATTGGGGTGCAAGCTCAAGCTAGCTTAAAGCAACGTCCCTGGGTAGGTAATTTGCTCAAGGATACTTTGTTAGTGTCAGCTCTATACATACAGTTGCAGCTTCTCAAGAACAGGAACTTGCTATTAAGACTGTCATGAGGGTACCTGCATTTACCTTCATCAATATACCATGTGCTTTTGGATTTGGACTGGGCAGGGGGGTCAACAGAGCTGCCATTTAAAGTATAGTAAAACTCAGACTTGCTTCTACTGCCACACTGGTGACCTATTCCTGGAAATAACAAGTAAATACAGTAAAGAAATATAGAAAGACAGAAAACAGAATATGAGCACGTGTGTCTATCTCCTCACTCGTGGCAGAAAGAATAACAGATGATAAAAAAAGAGAAGTACAAGTACACTGAAAGAGTTGGAACAGTTCTCCTGGAAAAAATGTTATGGTTGTGGTAATTATGCTAAAAGGAAATTTCAACAAAACCTAGGTTGCTAGATTCTAGGTTGAAAAGGTAAGCATTTTCCTAAAATTAAGGTTTTTGAGTTAACTTAAAATAAAATAAAAGTAATTGAATTGCCCCAGATTGATGATTTATTTTACTACATTTACACTGGCTACAATCATAGTACACAAATGGTATCTGTACTGAGTGCTGTCCATACAGTTTCCCTTCAAAATATCAAATTATCTAATTATATCTTTGAAGTGATTCATTCTTTAAATTCAGTTCTGTACAATTGTAGGCTTATTATGTTCCTAAATTCTAAGATTCGATTCCAGTGCAATTCCCCTTTAAGTGGCAAATCACACAGAGGACAGGTACTAGATACATGCGTTGAGTTTCTGTGATATCAGCAGTGCAGTACCTTTGCTCTTTGGTCTGCTTTGGCCAGAGGACTTGTCACTGCTGGTGCCTCTTGGGGCAAAACTGTGCTTTTGCAGCCTTTGGTCCTGCATGGGATATTCTGCACAGCCCAGAAAAACAGCCACATTAAAAAGGCACATAGCCCTCAACAACCACCCTGACCTACTGTGCACTTTCATATGCCTTGTCAATAAGGAAAACAATTCCAAGACAAATTTCTATTCATATATATTAGTATGAATAGCTACAACCAAATATTTAAACTTCTTCTCAATGCAAGATAGATAGATAGATAGATAGATAGATAGATAGATAGATAGATAGATAGATAGATAGATAGATAGATAGATAGA
>JAODLI010000018.1:7302456-7317799 GCA_027575585.1 Percopsis omiscomaycus
AGATAGAGAGATAGATAGATAGATAGATAGATAGATAGATAGATAGATAGATAGATAGATAGATAGATAGATAGATAAGGGGCTGGAGCTTTAAAAAAATCTAAATACATATGAAGAAGCTACCTATTCACGCCTTGAAGAAGGTCTCTGACCGAAAGCTTGCAAATAACTATTTTTGCACAGATTTGAGTTTTAAATTAGTTAATGTTTTCTATATATTAAAAAAAAAAGTTTTTCTACATATCATAGCATATCAAGTACTGGTTCTGTGTGACACACCAAATAATATCGATTTTACGTACAAATAAAACAAAAAATAAGACATACATATACGTTACATACGTATTCCATCTTCATTTGCACATTTACATGAATATGAACATGAAGACTGAACTGTACAATAACAATAAGATTTACTCCACTTATTCATAGTATGTGGACAGTCTGCATTAGGAATCTACAGTGATAAATACAGACGACACTATACTAGCAAAACTATCTACAACAGCAATCTACAGCTTGGATGTGGCGTGTTTATGGAAGTTGTGTGTCTTTGGTTGAAACGTAGTAATGCGCATAAACATATCAATAAGCTGATGTTCAGAACAAAGAGCCCGAGTATTTTCACTCTTGACTTTCAAAAACAAGCTAGGCATCAAGACAAAAGACCCTCTGTTCCCGCTGCCAACTAAACACAAACTACTGCCTCTCAGACGGTGCTCAGTGCCGCTCCAACACAAGCACCGCTGGAGGACTTTTACTGCACAAAACACTAATAATTTGACAAAATACAAAATACAAGGTAACAGGGGGCTCACCTGGCATTACGTCACAGATGGGGACAAGACGCGTGTGCTCCAAACTGGCGAAATTACACAGTAGCTTCCCATCAAACACACCATCCCAGTCCCCGATAGGATTGTCCTGAAAGGAGACACGAGACCTTTATTAGCCCCTGCAAGTCCTCTTCATCTTGCCGTGGTGCTGTCGAGTGGCTGTCGGCTACAGCAGTAACCTACCTATGGTATCATCCTACTAAAACAAGATACACTGTAAGCCCTGCTAACTCCATCTACTCTGAGATGAACTTGCTACCAAACTCCTTCCCTCTCCAGGCACTGCCACTGTATTCTCATCAAGGTAAAGGGCTGAAGGCTCTGTTCCACCAGGATTATCTAGCATGTGTGTGAATGCTTCTAGCTAGCTGAGGCAGGGCGAGGCTGGGCGCAGAGCGAAGCACAGCAGTGGGCTTCTCCTCGGCTGCTTGCTGGCCTCCTGCCATGCTGTTGGGTCATACAGCGCTGTCTTTACCTCACTGCCCTCGTGACTGCCTTTCCTTTGTGTGGGTGGCTCAGATGCACAGAGTGGGCAGCTGCTGCTACTGCTAACGATCAGCAGTCAAATGCCTCAGTTAGATGTTGGAATGCTTCTATCCCCCACTCCCACTCCCACACTACACCTAAAGGCCGTTCAGATTAAACGTGCATAACGCTGCGCCCTCCGCATGGTAGAGCGCAAATCTCATTTCAAAACGTTTGTGTCACTTAGGAGAGCGCAGAAGGGCCAGAGTCTGTCTGGCTAACGCTATTGTTTTGCTAGAAGACAACCGAATCCGATAATGGATCATTTGCAATGGGCAGTTGCAAAGATGAAGATGAAGAGCGGTGAGACTGAGAAGGCAGCTATACATTTACCCAATACCATACAGTCCAGGGAGCAGCTTATACTATATTTTTATCTCCACAACATTAATTAAACATTCTAGGTAATGCCATTATTGGCAATTTGCTTCCGTGATATGGCCTTCCTTCCTATATCTTTATAGAAGCGGGAAGTGATGTCATACATTTCAATAAATGCAATCAATTTCTCCTCCATTGTTGTCACAACCCAATATCCACCCCCCCTTCCCCCGGCACTGCTCATGTTGTAACTTCACGGTGTTAGTAAGTTCATGGCGGTCGAACTTTTGCGCAATACTCGGCGAACTTGCACCTCGGGTAGCGCCGCTCTGCGCCTCTGCGTGCGTCCGCATATCGCGTACCGCGGTGGCACCAATACACATGAAAGGGGTTTTGGGTTCTGCGCCTTCGTTTGTGCATTTTACCTGAACAGCCCTTTAGACAGCAAGCTGCCGCTCATCACTGTGGACAAGAACAGGCCTGGATTACACCCCTCGACATATGTCAGAAAATGGTTCTATACTTTATAATAACAAAAAGGCAAGAACGAGCTTTACTGTTTGACAATGAAGGATAATATATACAGTACCTATTATAAACGGCATTGCTTTGCAAACCGAACAGGCCTTTCTTTACCGGCCATGAATAATGAATAATCCTAATTCTAACGGATGTAAAATACAACATTAAGTTAAGAAACAGTGGTGCTAATTACATGACCATAGCAGAAGGGCATACAGTTGAGTTTAATAGAACTCTACCTATTTAGAGCAGTGGTTCTCAATGTGGGGGTCACGATAACATTTTACTTGAATTCAATTTATTTTAATAGTATTAATTGTCGTTTAGATAGATCATCATCTTGGCCACTGCACACGCGACTACATTTGTGTGGCAAAACAAAGTGGTTCATAGCTCAAAGATGTGAGATATGAACACTTATATTGCTTCCCGTGCACATACACGAGACAGCAGGGATCAAAAGCTATGAACCACTTCCTTCTGAGAGTCATGGGTCAAAGGGTTTGCTGCTTGTAGAAATGCCCTTACCATGTCAACTCCTACATAGTACCCAAGGCTCTCGTTGCCAGGCAGCAGGTCGCAGAAGATGATAGTGCCCCTCTCAGGCCCCTCCCTCGTCTGGACTAGGACCCTGGAGTTGATCTCCAGGGGAGGGAAGTCCTGCACCTCCTCCACCAGGTTGACATGGTCCACCTCCAGCTCTCCCAGCTCTTCCTCCTCCTCGTCTTCCCACAGCTCCAGTTTGTCCAGCGCCACGAACACGCCACACTCATCCTCACAGCGGAAGAGCTGCCGGCCCTGGTAGGAGCCCTCCGTGAAACCCTGGCCCCTCCCCTCCTCCTGAGGATAAGAGGGAGAGAGAGAGATGAGCAAGAGAGAGAGACTGTAAGAAACACATGTCCTGGTGTAGATTCATCACAGGCTGTTGTGTTGCATTAAGGAAGTTTGGACCTTGTGCATGAAATGAAACAAACAGTTAAGGCCTTTGCACGCCAAGTTTTAATCGTCTGAAATTGTCGCACGTTTGAAAAAGAAATACGACCTCATGTTGTGTCAATCACGTTTACACACCCGACTCAATTTTTGGTGTGTCATTAAAGTTTTCAAAACAGGTTTTTCCGCACCCATCAAAAGCATTTAGAGAGTTTAGTTTAACCACTTAGAGCCATCGTCATCATCCAAAATAACATCCGATAAACTGATCCACTTGTCTCAGTACAAGGCACTGTATGACAGTAAAACAGTGTAAAGACTAAAAAGATGCAGAATTGAAGGATATTTGTGGCAGGTGGTTGCAGAGCAGCTTGGAATTGGGGATGGTACAGTACAGTAGGTAGGGCCTAGTGATCGCAAAATAAAGGATGTACAAAAGAGACCACAGTCATTGTGCTCTAGCAGTGTGTGCTCTAACAGTGTACCATACACAGCCTACATGTCAGGCTGATTTTGATCGGTTTGTTCTCCATCAATCAACCAATCAGTTTCAGGCAAAAACTTTAAGGGGGTGGTAGGGGCACAGTAAACAGGTTCAGTATATCACGGTTAAGGCAGGTAACAGGTTGACCTGATTATAGGCTAATTAATGCAAATTTTGATTGAAACGGTTTTTTAGGCCTACAGAACACTGCCGCTGTATGGATTTCAATCAATAACTGACCCCACGGTGTTCAGTCATGTTGACTTGACAGGTAGGCTAGGCTATTAATTTGCCTTGATTTATATGTTTGTTGAAGCAGTGAAGAAAATGTGGAGGAACCTGTGAGACACATACATCCGCAACGAATACAATTATTTAAAAAATGACTTTTGTGAAGTTTGTGTGTGTGTAACATTTCAAAAATGCATGCGAAAACAATACAGATACAGAAATGTCAGGCTTTGTCAGCCAGGTGCCCATTTTAAGCTGTAAGAGATGTGCATATTACTGTTCAAGAGGGAGAGTAGCCATGTGCGATGCTTGCTCAGTGCTCTGCAGGGGAAAGAAAGTTAACATCATGATACTATGAGGGCTGCTGATTGATTACTGCAGTGGCCTTTAATGGCTTGCTGCAAATGTTTAAATGCCTTGTATTGGCGTACCGCTGACTTATTAGTGCCACTACTTTCAAGATGTTTAGTGCAAGAATGTCAAGGTGATAAGAGGTCCCATCCATTCTCCCCATACGCTTAGCTATTCAGGGCCACCAGAAGCCAATCTCAGCAGACTTTGGGTGTAAGGCAGGGTGGGATCCTGGACAGGGTGGCAGTTCATCAGCATGGGTCTCCAATTTGGCCTAGTTGGTATGTGTTATATGGAGGGGGGACGGGGGGTAGAACCCATGCAAACAAGGAGAGAAAATGCAATCTGCACAGAGGCAGGACTATCGGGGAATAGAACCCAGGACAGGCACTGAACCACAGTACTTACAGATACAACAAATTAACTGTCTCATAATGAAGGCATATAAGTGCAAAGGTAGTGACAGCAAACACAACAGTAGTCTGCATTTGAACATGAAGTCAGGATCTTGATCTGAGGCAGCAGAATGTTCTACCAGCCAATCCTTCACATTGAGCTATGGCCACACAGCCTATACTCTGTCAGCCCACTCATGTAGGCTACAGCTGGACTCACTGGAATAAACACAACATTGTGCTCCAATAAGCAGCCCTTTGTGTCTTGCTCCTCAATTCATGCAGTTACAGAATCTATTGGATGAGGATGAGATTAAATATTAAAACAATTAAAAACCATGTTCATGCTATGCTACCACCCACAACAGTTGTGGGTGGCAATTTTACTTTTGATTCCTTATCCTACGCAGATTTGGTCCAAACATCATGACACGCTTTGCTTTTAATAATGAAACATATACAGTTTAAAAGGAAAAGGAAGCAAGCATTCTGCACTGCCGCTCTCCAGAAGTGGCACATGAACACATGACAGTGACCGACAGACCACAACACTCACCAGCAGTTCAACTCCAAACCAAATTCCAGAGAGGGCCCTGTCGGGTAGCAGTGCGCCCTTGAAGCGGACCACCCCGGGCAGGGGCTCGTCCCCTGACCGCAGCTGGACGCGGACCTTAGAGCCACAGTCGATGTCTCGGGCGCGCTCCAGGCGGGGTTTGTTGCAGAGCAGGGCGTAGCGCTCCTCACAGTTGGTGATGGGGAACAGCAACTCCGCTAGCTTTTCATCCACCTCCAGGACGTCCCGCTCATCCAGGCTCAGCACCACATTGGTCTGGTCTAGGATACGCAGACTCCTCTTGCCCTTGCTTGGAGGCAGCGTGCGCCCCAGGCTGTTGCGCTCCTGGCAGGCCTGGCCCAAGCTGCCGCGGGGGATCCTCAGGGTCTTCTGGGGGGGCTTCTCCACAGTGCACTCCTTCACCACCATGTAGAAGCGCCAGTCCTCCCTGAAGCCCCCGCTGGGCTTCTCCTGGCTCCACAGGGCTGAGCTCATGGCTGCATGCTCCACACACACACACACTCTCACATCAAGACAAGCTTGATCTGTGGCCTAGAAGCAAGAACAATACATTACTGTCCTGTATTAGAATAAACTATTTCTAAAGTTCATTTCAAAGTATAGCACATTCTTAAACAGTCAAAATGCAATATAATCACATATTTCCAAGCATGAAGTGACTTGTAACAAGCGTGTAAACCCATATTATTTGAACCAGACAGTTTCTGTATATTGTCGTAAAGTGTGTTAGGTATTTTATATACATTGTATACCTGTACCTAGTTCTGCTATGGTTTTGACTATGGGTATCAGCTGATATCAGACAGGCCTTGCAACAGTGACTGGACAATTCTCAAGCATAAGCCATAGTTTTTATATATTACCCAAATATTCCCCTCATGCCAATGTAATGCTAGTGTAATGATGATGCATGCTACAGAGATATAGCATCATTATTTATCACCCATTGCTTTGCCAAGCAAAAACGACACCGTGTCTATAAGTATAGCTCTTTATTTTCTAATTTAGCATTACTGACCAATAACGTCCAAAATATTATCTAAATAGATAAGAACCGTCTATAGGCAAATAAGCTGATACAATGCCACCTGTAATGATCAAACGTTTTCTTCTTGACACTATGAAATGGTTATCGAGATATTGCAATTGTTGCACATCCATCGGTGTCATTGGCAGTAACAATATAACAACGTTGTGGGCACCGTTTTGACTGACAGCCAGCAGCAGCGGCATCATCAGTTCAAGTCTGCCAATCAAGGCCCCATCAGGAGGAAGTGGCTAGCTGGCTAGTCAATCAAGCTAAATACGCATTCAAAATAAATTCACGTTTAGCGTTATCTCGATGCTTTTCTTACCGTAGACGCACTTCGATATGTTCAGAGGTTAGATGTGATTGTCATGTCAAACATCTATAACAATACAGCTGCTGACACCGAGCTAACGTTTCCGTGGCGACAGCTTCTGGTTAGCCTTAGCCAACTAACTAGCACGCTAACGTTAGCTTGTCTAGCTGATGGGCAGCGGGCAGGCCGGCAGGGCACTGCCAACCTCCACGATGTGCTGACACCATTTAGATAAATCGCTACGCCAAGAAAGATGTACAGAACCGTACACTGTATAATGATATTCAATTGATTATTTACTGAAGACGAACCAAGTAAACGTGAGGTTGGACGTTTTCATTCTAACTTAACGGGTATTGGTCCTTCACATTTTTCCTGTGTGCTAATTGGTTGTTCATTGTGTCTGTAATTAAATCCCGCTGACACGGCTCTATGGGGTTTTCCCAGGGTTCATAGTTAGGTTGACGTGTGTAGATGCCAGGGCAGAGCAGGGAGCCGGAGGGAGCCTGGCATTATTTTGAGTAAATGACTAACTGCATATGTTCTGTGAGCATGTGTATTGTTGATGGAACAGTGTTGTTCCTGTGTTTAATGAAGGCAAACTGAAATCAAAACTAAAGAATAGTTAGGTACAAAGGTACAACTTTGACATGAACAATTATTAGGGTGATGGATTTGTGAATAGTGTGTTTTATAGGGTTATGTTTAGATACCCAAATGTGTAATTAGAAAGCCCAGCTGCAGTCCTGGTATTTTCATTTAACTGAACATACATTTTAAACACCTGGATATTAGACAGTATTTTATGACTCAAGGTATTGCAGAAATACAAAATGGAACCTGTGGAAACCTGTGAAACTTCATTTTTTTGCAATACAGAAAGGTAACAAACATTTAAATTAGTAAAATATTTTATTTTCAAAATCATTGTACAAAAAACATATATTACAAGCATAATTTATAAAAGAAATACTTGCTGGGCTTGACTGTACTTTTTGGTCTTAACCCATTCGTGCCCGTGTATATTTGCCACAGTCAGAATATCAGTCGTGATTCACGCCGTGACATCTCCTCCACTTCTTCCACACTGAGATCATTGCTTCTCAACCTAATATAATATAAACAAATATAATTATATAACAATGTGTTTTTACTATCCACAAATTATGGTATACTGTAAATACTGTTGTCCCAGGGATGAAAAAAGAAAAATAGCATCAGCACTGCTACAAAAAGTGAGAACGTGAGTAAGTTGACAAATTTAAAATGTTCCCTAATATAACATATACTACTCAATACATACCATACTGACTTCACACTAGTATTGTGCTCCAGGGCTTGAATAAGACATTCTACCCCTGTTCTCGTTATGCAGTTCTTTGTTAACCTTACAAAAGGAAATACAAAATAGAAGAGAATTAGTAATGAAATCATCCACTCTGATCCTCAGATTCATCTATCTGTAGTCCGTACCAGAGTTCTTGCAGTGAGGTAGAGTTCCTGATGACTTTGGCAAGGGCACAAGCTCCTTCACTCCCTACATCATTGTCTACCAGGCTGCCATTAGATAACATATCATAATCAGTATCACTTTAATTATCAGCCCATTGAATAGATTGTATTGGTGATGCTGGTGCAGATAGATAAGAAGAGACACTCCTCGATATGTGTCTGGCATTACACTTGTGGTTGAAACCAGTGTTACAAAAACATGCTCCTCCTGAATGCCGATTGGCTGGCACTCCTCTCTACTCCTCCCTGTACAGCTCTCATAGGCTCACACCATTCCCTCCCCCTCCCCCTACAGCCATGTACAAAGCTGTGTTTCAAACATCAACAGTGAGCTGGGGCAGATATTTGGGGTTCTGAGGGTGCTATAACACAATCGAGGAGTGTACCTTTAACTTACTAACTTGCAAAAGCATATGAGCTTACGTTTCGTTACGTGCATACTATGAGTATTTGATATTTGCTTCCACAATGCCTCAGATTTATCTGAACAAATAATTACTTAATTATATTCATTATATCATTACCTAAGCCACACTAGGGATTTACTGTTCTGTAGCGCATCAGCAAGAGCCTGTGCACCGGTGTCCCCAATTTTATTTCCCCAAAGCCTGACAAAAAGGAAAGTTTTTCAATGAGAAACGTGATATCAATAAAATGTGTAGGATTTCAAAAACGGGCAGTTATATTACCCCAAGTATTGCAGTGATTTATTAAATTGCAGTCCTTCAGCCAGTTGCCTTGCCCCTTGTGCTGTTATAGTATTGTTCCCAAGCCTGAAAAAAATATCTAATTTAATTTCTCTTAAAGATTTAATGTAGTGTTTTACACACTACCCCTTCAGGAATGTACAAGTTAAATGTGTATTATCATCTAGTCTCTACATGTAATCAGTGCTGATGGCAGCATTTACTGACCTTAGGGAAATAAAATTCTGCTTGGTCTTCAACAGATGACAGAAGTGCTTTGTGCAGGCATCGGTTAGTTTGTTGTTGAAGAGCCTGGAAGGAAATTAAGTGATAACATCAGGACATAATACATCAGCTGTCAAGTGTAACTCTGAACTGTACTCACGCAATCTTCTGGAAGTTCTCGCACTGGACAACTTTAGGAATCAGTTTGCGGATCCCCTCATCAGAAATATTATTATTTCTGAGACTGATTGAGGAAAAAGAAGAAGAAAAAAATATCCAGCTCAACAGTAAAGGTTTTTGTGTCTTTGCGTCGGATGAATAGATGGCATTGCAAATGCTGGCATACTTACTACAGGGAATTACACATGTGCATGCAGGGAAGTAGCTGCTCCACGCCGACATCTCCTATGGAGTTGTAGTCCAGCTGAATGCCCACAGGACTTTTCAGATGCTGGAGCACATAGGCCAGTGCTGTACACTCAACAGGGCCAATGTTACAGTACGTAAGCTTCAAGTGCTCCACGTCCAGCTTGGCAACAGTCTCTTTAGCAATCCTACTCTCCTGCATCTCGTAGATAAACTTGATGAGCCAGACAAAGCCCGGCATAGCGTGCATGCTCTTCTTCTCTCCCGTCACCGGCTGAGGAATGGACTTGAAGTGATTCTGCATGCCTTTGGACAGGTACTTATTCACCTGTCTCACCTTTCTGTCCAGAGAAGGCCCAGGGCAGCAGGGGAGAAAAAGTCTACGATTGCGGCGTGAGAGGAGACCCGACACAAAGGTGGCTGTAATTTGGAGATTGGGTGTTTCTGCTGCCATGGTTTCCCCATCTGAAATCCAGTCATGTTGGGAAGCAGGCTGGAGGCAGGGTCTGAAACACGCCTTACTCATATTTGTCTGCTGCATGTCCTGAGGCTGAAAGAGCTTAGAGATAACTGAACGGTTAATATTATTGTTGAGAACAATGTACAGAGCTGCAAAGAAACACTGCATGGTCAGATGTAGGAATTCGTATTGTTTACAGGAGGCGGAGGAGAGATCTTTGCTGAGGATGAGAAAGCCCATGCAGATATCCTCCTCTGTTACACCACATGTCTGTAGCTCTGTGCCTGAGAACACAAAACAGGAAACCCTGATACCTTCAAACGCAAGCTGTCCTAGGTGCAATGCGGTGTTTAGGTGCCCCTGCACCCATCTCACCCCCAGGGTGTCGCGCTGAGGGTTCTTGCGGTGGAAGAAGTGCTCCAGGATCATCAAGTAAACATCTGTTATTGTTTGAGGGCTGCCCTTGCCACAGCCAAGGAGTTCCCGGTGGCATTTTGACACAATCCAGCAGAGAACAGGAATATGGCACAGCCCCAGTAAGGCTGTATTGCTCTGTAGTGACTGTAAAACTCTGCCCGCCACAGTAGGATCACTGTGATGTTTCCTCACAAAGCAGTTAATTCCTACTGGAGAGAATCCTTTAAGGAGGACTTCTTTGCGGAGGTACCTTTTCAGGGCCGGCCCCACTGCCTCTGGCCGACTGGTTACCACTTTGCGCACGGCCTTCATTAGCGATCCCTGGAGCAAGTTAAAGAGTAATATAGGAACAGGTGCAGGCTGGGTAGGGCAACAGTGCCTCTGCTCATCTGAGAAGCTCTTGTTGAGCTCATCCAGCCCATCGAAGGTGAAGAGGATGAGGTGGGGATGATCTAGAATGAACTGGAATATCTGGTCCTGATCTCTGTCTGGCCAGCAGCAGTGCTGGAACAGCAGCTCTTGAAGGGACAGTTCCCGGGTCTCCAAGCTCAGCCTGCGACAGCTAAATTGGAAAAGTAGGAGCAAGTCGTGGAGAGCTTCCCCCCGCGCCCACAACAGATGAAGTCTCTGGAGGAGGGTGCTCTTGCCACTGCCTGCATCACCAGAGACCAGCACGGTGTCAGCCTCCTCGTTCAGTGTGCCCCTAGTGCCGACTATGTCTTCCAGGCTCAGTTGTGTGTGGACCTCAGCACACTCATGGGCTAGCTCCAGTTGGTTCTCAGTGTAGATATCATCCAGAGACATGTTGCTGGTCCCTCCATACGTACTGAGAAAACAGGACTGGGAGGACACAGAACTACGGAGCTTCTTCTGGTACTGCAAGCACACTGTGACAGAAAATGTTATGTAAAAGTTATATACCTTATATAGTAAAGATGGTAAACTGATTACACCAAAGCATTTTCGGGGGGGTTGAGAAGGGCGAGTAGCGAACGTCACCATTGTCCCCCCCATAGAGTTGGCACTGCTGCATCTACTCCACTAGATGCCAGTTACGTGACTACGGCACTACTGTACGTAGTCTTTTTCAGGGGATAAAAGTGTGTGTTGTAATACAATACCTTTAGAAAGAACCTCTTTCTCCTGGATCGACGGGGCTCCATGTTGATCCTTGTGCTGGATGTATTTCAGTAGAATATTTGCTGCAGATTCCCCTTTGGATGTCACATAGTCAAGCAAATGCCTTGCCTGATTTGTGTATGAAATATAATTTCATTCTTTATGAAAAAAATACATTTGACTAAATAATTTTCAAGCTAAATTTTATAAAATATAAAATTGTATACAATGAAACTCAATCAAATCAAACTTGATAGGAATCAGATCAACATCAGCATACAAATTCTCGAAACCAAATCACCAATCTATTGTACAGGATTGCAATATCGTTAATACGTTGATATGCAGAGAATGTGGTCAGTCCAGTGTTTCTGGTTTTCAAGACGGTTTACCTGTTGAGTGGGTGTGTACACAGCTAGCTGCACTTCATCGCAATCACATGTGGTGAAACTTCCTGAATCAAGCAGCACCTCCAACGCACCAGTAACGCAGTTCCGCAGCTTGCTGATCAGGCTGGGTCTCTCCCTCAAAAGGGTCTGGGCAGTTGTGTCAAGGGGTCTCCCTGTAGCCTCAACACTCAAATCATACTCTCCACGACAGAGGCCAGTTATTTGTGTTGCAGGAAGGACGTGGTTAAGAGCAGCTAGGAGGAGACTACAGGCCTCCTCGCCTTTAGTGTACACCAGGTCCAACAGGTGCCTGGCATTTGTGCACAAAGCCCTGCCATGCACCTGCACGTTCTGATAGTCTTCCCAGACAAGCGCCTGCTGGGATAATAACAAGTCCAGTACCTTTGCCAAATATTCAGAGGAGCCGCTGGCGCACAGGGCACTCAGTATCTCTGCCCGCTGTCTTAGGACGAGCTCCTGGGAAGACATGATTCCGGATCTTCCATCCTCAAGGGCGTCTCTGGGGAGCCTGTCCTCCATGCAGAATCAACGCGCCTGGGCTCCAGCATCCAGCAGGTGGTTTCACGTTTCTACAGCCTACATTTCACCCCCTCCATCGCAACACTTAATGGTTGTATGATGCATCGCTGGCTACTGTCTTTAAATGAGCATGAAGGTATGGTAATCGAGTGTATATGGTAAATCTTATTTTAAACTTATTATAACAAAAAGCGATTAACTTTAAACTCACATATGTATTGTGTTCTCAGCGCAACGGTTTCTCGCCACACAGGATCACAGTAGGCTACTATTTTAGCCATAAGGGTGCAGTTCTTCCTCATTCTTCAGGTCTTATAAGGAAAGCGAAAGTGGCATGCTAAATCATGGGCATGTCTAATTTTCCGACAAGGCAAAAAAAAAAAAAAAACTATTCCTTATACGTTCTTAACATTACGTGGCCGATTACTTTATACAGTTAACGTTACTCTGTAGGCTAATACTATATGATAGCATGTAGTGTGACCATATTGAATTAGCCCTAAAACCATAAATTGGAAACATACAATGAAATAAAAAGGAAAGCTCTCTACAGGGGAGTTACATTTGTTGACTTTACCGAATTATTCCCCCAATGGAATTAAATAATCAAGAAAGAGCGTATAACTGCTTGCAATGACGCCCAACACCCACTAGATGGAACTATCAAATAAATAAATGAACGTGTGCGGAAGGGTCTAACAATGTATACAATTTACACTCAAATACAGCACACGAAATAGTTTCTAGTTCATTACTATGACTAGTTTCTAAAAATATTTTTTTAGATTCAACTCACTGGTTGCAGTGATGTAATGTAGGCTACTAGATAGATCCACTGAATTTATATCATCTTATGTGCTATTGCCACGTTTTTTAAATTTGTCTGACGATTCTGAATCTCTCACCTCTGTCTCTCGAGTGCAGGCACTTTGACGAGTGGTTTATATGCGATCAAACTTAGTTCATTTATCCACAGGAGGTCTCCGCATGGTTTCACTGTGATCACTTACAGAGACATTTAGCTGGATAATTGTCAGTGGTCTAATTGGAAGTTCTTTTATGTTTTATGACGTTTGATGTCTAGTGTGGGATGCAGTAGTTCACTGCTGAGGTAGGGCAAGTGTGTGAGGTGTGTATTGAGGTGTACAGTAGGCTACACTGCACATTGTGTTTCTTGGAATGTAATGTAAAATGTACAATGTAAAACCCATGAAAATATTTACCTGGGAAGAGAGATTGCCCTAAACTCCCCTTGCATTTTGTATTCTCAAAAGAGCGGAGTGTTTTATGGACATTCTGTTGGCTTATATTATTATAATTTCCCCTTGAGTACTATCATTAGGTCTTTGTACCTTTTCATTCTATTCTGTGGGAAAAATAACACTTCTAACCTAGCCTACTGAAGAAAGTAATCAAAGACAGACAGAAATATAACTTTTTGAAAGGAGTTTCTCAGTGTCTGAAAAGGGTCCTGGTGACTCCACTGCGGGGAGTGCAATATAGAGTACTACACCTCAGAATACTTGTTCTGAAAGCAACAGCCTTGAATTTCTAACGGAGAGTCACAGCAGGGGTCCAGACGAGTTTGGTTAGATAAGGGAGGAGGCAAAAAATGTTGAGAAAACAATTTCACTAGTTTCTTCCACCAGATTCTCTCCATTTCTTCCTGCAACAGGAACTTTTTACACCTTATACTATGCTCCTCAAGATACATCAAACATTGGTTAACTATGGATTTCAAGTGAATATGCAATTGGATTTTTGTTTTAATGCAATTGGGAGTGGCTATGTTTCCCAAGTGGCAGCAGGATAGGTCGGAGATGACCTATCCAGGTTAAAATCTGGTTACAATCCAGAAAAAAAAATCACACCTGGGGCCAAATCTGACTTTCTTGTTTTCCACAATGATTTTTTTCAGAGGAATTTTGTCAAAACTTACATCTTAGACATTTGAAAATTAGTCCAGCCTTTTGGATTCTTCACACATTCTTTTTAAGAGATTATTTTATGTGATCGTGGGTTGCTTCTTACACAAAATTAACATAATCAGTTAAAGGGGCTAACAATTCAAATCTAACCTTTAACACTGGATCCATGGTTTACACCACTGGAAGCACAGGACCGCTATGCCGTCTTCTAGTCCCACGATGGATTTGTAGCGAGTTAAGGATTGTACATTTTTATCCTCCAAATCACCCTGTGAAAGAGAAATGTGGAATGTGGAAAGATTATGGTGGGAGATAATGTTCATTTTTCAACAAAAAACTCCACAGATGTTCTAACCAAAGTCTGGCTTGGAGGAAATGCTCCACAACATGTGGCTTTTGTGGACATGAGTCCTGCCTCAAATGGGCTAGGTTGAGCTCATTGCACTGTACTTAAACTGCAGCACCACCGTAAATAAGCTTGTCTGCCAAGCACCGTTCAATGTTTAAGCCCTACCTGATGTGATGGAATAATCTGGCTCTACACTGCAGAAAATGTCAATTTTAAGAAACAATGTGGTTTTCACCTCCAGCACCTAATTCTTCTCCAGTTTGTTAAGAATAGAGACAAATTCCAATATCTTGAGGCATGGTAAAACTTACAGGTGCGAGTGAAACTGTTGTTGGCATCACATTTGAGGAAAAGTGTTGGAAGTACAAAGTAAATGACAATATGGATAGTCATGCAGTGCATGGAGACATTTTCATCATTAGATCTCTGTAGATATTAAAAGCACATGTGGTGAGCTCAGCATCAGTATACATAGTAACTTAGCCAGAACCACCAAGAACCTGATACCAAGTCATTTATGTTCAATGTTGGGAATTGAATATTTGTGTTTTTTTACTCCCCACGTCTGATTTTGATAGTCTATAAAAATCATAAATGATCAGTTTAATTATTAAACTGATAATTTATGCTTCATGCATAAATAACCTGTGAGCAGAGATTCTACTGAGACAGACATGATGGAAGTTACCTTGTTAATTAATAGAGAAATTATTGATAATTTGATGTGGACATAGCCTCTTAGGCCTCGTAGCCTACACACTAGAGCAGTGGTTCTTAACCTGGGTTCGATCGAACCCCAGGGGTTCGGTGAGTCAGTCTTAGGGGTTCGGCGGAGGA
>JAODLI010000018.1:7319193-7330535 GCA_027575585.1 Percopsis omiscomaycus
CGTGATGACACGCCCCCCTTGGCCATCATTGGCTGCAGGTGATCACACAACATTAAGAAGGGTTCGGTGAATGCGCACATGAAGCTGGTGGGGTTCAGTACATCCAACAAGGTTAAGAACTACTGCACTAGAGAAATGTCAAATCTTAACCGATTTTAAACAGACCACAAACATAATGACAGATTTGTAATTATTTTAATAGTAAAAAGAAAATACACATTAGACGATTCAGTGTGTATTTGCAGTGATGCAGGACCACACACTTGTATGTCTTGTACGTTTTAACAAAGGCACATATTCCCACTGGATAATACTGGTATTTGTAAATTTGAGTCAGTTAGGTAGTCAAAGTAAGCATTTTGCTACATGCAAGCTATCACTCCAGCGCATATACAACACATCACCATGTCACTTAAATCACTCAGCAGCGATTTTAAAGCCCCTGTAATGTTAAAATAGGAACTTAACTTAACTTAGTAAGGGCAATCAGTAGGGTCCATCAGTATTCGTTTTTGCTTTTTCAAGGATAACCAAAAGAGTTTGGGAAGGAATGACGTGCTTAAAGCGCGCCGGCCGCTAACTGTCCGCAGTTAGTTAGCAAACTATTTTAACTACTACTTTATTTACACATAACTTAATGTGAGCGCTGACGTAACCCAAAACGAAACAATAAGAAAAACGCCATTCTGTGCTCCTATTAAGTTTTATAATATAGACCCAGAAGGCACTGCCGATGCGAGCAGTGACGACACAATTTCGCAGGTCTATTCACTCACTGTTGGATGTATGTTGTAAAGGTTAGTGTCCAATTAGACAGATCTCTCTAAGGTTTCAGGCTGTCACTTAAAGAGGAAGCGGATGGAATCACGTTCAAAGGAACTGAGCCAACATACGCATGACCGTGTATACTGGTGTGTGTGTGTGTGTTAATCAGCATTTAATTGACAGGAAGATTAAAGCTTACATCTGAGAGATCCCTTTTTTAGGATCAGCAAAGTCAAAGGAGTCTGGTCTCTAGCGTCTGCCTGAGGTTTGGGGGTGCTGCGCTCAAGGTTAGCTGGGGCGCCCTGCTGCGCGGCCGCTGTCTGCAATGGGTCCTAGTTGTTGGACATTCATTATCAAACTCTGTTTGCTCCTTTCATCTGCAGCTCTCTGCAGCACTCAACGTAAACTACAGAGGCACCTTGCAGCTTGACATCTCTCATTCACTCTGTACCTTAAACAGCATGCTGCCACATCAAAGAGCTGTGGCTGCCTTTGATGTTGCAGAAAGAAAGGGATCCAATGTGCTACTAAAACTCAGTGCAACTTTCTGGCGCTCCCTCGGATTCACCAGCTACTCCAGAAGTCCAGGCATCAGTGGCCAGAAGTGCCACTTCACATGCAGGTAAATGCAGACAAACTAACTGTCCTGTAAAATGAATGGTTAAGATGGTAAGTGGTGTGACGTGTATTGTAGTCTTTGCGGCACAACATTCCATGATGTATGCTTTGGTAGTTGGATTATACCTGTGGTAGGCTATAACTTACTAAGGAATTAAGGAACTGGTCAGCTTCCAGTGAGAAAAGTTGAATAAAGCTCTTCGTCAATGGCGTTCCAGTCCATGTTTAGCATGACTTCATGAAGACTTTCCAGACTGTAATATAAACTTCAGGATCGGACAACTGAATCAGATTGTAAAGTTCACAGCACTCTTCTAAATGTACGCATGTCTATCATTCGTACACTTTTGCTTATGGCATTTGTTACAGATTAGTCAAAGCATTATTTGCAGATTAAAATTAGTTGTTCTTTATCCCAACTCTGGAAGACTTTTTAATGTTCACAAATATTTATTTATATAATAAATATTTATTTATATAATAAATATTTGTACATATTTACGTATTTATTACACAATCAATTGAATCAACGTCTGTGTGCAGACTGGTTTGTCCCCATCTGCTCATCATCAATGTGCGTAAATTCTGAAAATGTAGTACACATCGTGGCCTCAAATACACACACACACACACACACACACACACACACTAAAACATACCTTTTTTTCACTGTGGATCTTCTCTTCTTGCAAATGAGTTTTGTTTTTGTTTTTTACTTTTCTGTTTCTGATGGATGAAGACATATGGTGGCCTCTGTCCATGAGTCACATTGTTTTACTTTAAATGGGCTCATAGACACCTCTATGTCACACAAGCATTGACGCGTGTAAAACTCTTGTTTGCCATTGGTTTAAAATAGTTAACCTGCTTGTCCATGACCCATCTCACAGTCTGGGTTTTACAACCTGGTTTCGACACTGCTTCCCCAATTGCCTGACCAATCCCAATGCCTTTCTCACCATCCGCTATGTTGAACTTTTAGAAAAAAAACGGAAACATTTACTTTTAATGATGTTGAAACGCAAGAATCATTGCTGCATCTTTTATATCTCTATACAGTATGGCGACAAAGCCTATTTAGTAGTAATATAGACCCTGTTCTAGTGTGACCAGGGGCATCCAGATTGGGTTGAATGAGTCAAACATAGTTAGTTGAATCTGCGTTCCCCTGTGTCTGACAGCCTGTGTGTCAACTCACCATTTATTTACTTTTTCAATTCAAATTTGAATTAATTAATTAATTAATAATTAATAAATTAATATTTTAATGATGACACAATATATGTTTATTTCTAAATGAAAAACTAAGATCTTTGCTAGAAAGGCATGACTATAGTCTTTCAGACACTGAATTCTTCACTACGGACTCCAAAATTCCAAGTAGATTCCTGGTAGAAGCAGAGACCTGTGTGAGGTTCAACGGGAGACAGGAGATTTATTTTTAACCCTGACCTACTCCAGGGGTGCTGCAGCAAGGGTATTTTAAACTTTGGGTAATAAAAGTTTAAATAAAATATGAAAATATTGTTTTATTTTCCACAAAACAAAATCTTGTGTATTTTAGTGAGTTTAATCTGGTATGTTTAAACTGAAATGGATATATCCAAATCAGATGTCACGGGAGAGCAGGACAGCCGTTGATGACTCGATGGTAAAAAGTGACATTTGCTATAAACGAATAGGTCAGACCCACTGGTTGTTTCATAATTCAGTGATCTTGACAATAATTGGTGCTATATTTTTACCCACTCATAAAAGACATGCCATGCCAATTAGCTTTAATGCGTCTTCCATTTCATGCTCGTGAGGAGGCACAAACTGCTATATTCTGATCATTTGCATTATCCAAAGCAAATCTCCTTTGAAGTTCTGAGATATTGTAAGAAAAAGGGCGCACTTATCCTGCATGAAAAAATGTTCAAAGACCATAAATTCGCTGGAACAGATGTACATTATCATTGGATTAGCCTGCACCCTCCCCCACTTGCTCCTATATTGGTAATAGACTACCTCATGTCCTTCTCATCCTAAGCGTTTAGCATCTCACATCTACAAAAGCTAGCACCCTGCTGTGCCAATCCGCACTTCAAAGCTCTGTGCCTATCTGCTGGAAACAAAGCACAGAGAACATATTATGGTAGCCTCTCATTTCCCCGTATTTAAGTCAATATCATTGCTTTTTGGCTACTGGCAGCACAGAGATAGGGTTCGATTTTACCCAACACCATAATTTCCAGTAAGCCCCCTATCAATGCAACATGGCACATAATCAGGTGAAAAGCTGCTCCTATTACAGTGCCTGCAGATTTTTTTGAATTTCCCAGACAGGAAACCAGATGTTTAAAATGTTTTTGAAGGTTTCTGGTTATTGACAAAAACAATGGTTTAGTCAATGCCTTAATCTTTGAAGAGGATTGAAGGCTTGAAGGCTTGTTCTCCAAAGGACAGGGAGCCTCCAGTTTAAAGGAAAAGACCCTCTCTCACTTTGAACAGCCAATAAGAAGAATTTATATACTTTATATACTTTATGACCATCCCCCTTTTCTAACCAATATAATGGTATATAACCTGGATTAAAGTTTTCTTGTATGTGTTTTAATCACATAACATACACAGTATCAAGGGGTCTCTAAAGGGAGTCCCTTCATCCCTTCATCACTATGCACTTTCTACATGTATGTACAGTTATATTTTATGTAAAAGAACATAACTGAAAACATTACCACTTTTCTTCCCACTTTTTAAAACCTGTTTTTTTTTTTTTAAACCTGTCAGAAAACACAGGATGGGTAAACAAGAACATTATTAACCTTTATTTAGTGATATAAATTAATTAATTTATTTATAATGCATTAAAATTTTTAAATATGATACCTTACTGTAGCTTTAGTGAATGGGAAGATTGCTGCTTTAGTTCTGTAGTGTGGAGGGCCTGGGGTCTCTGAAGGCCCATCAGCATGTAATTGCTGTAAAACAGTGCTGTAGAAGTGCTCGTGTATCATCTGCCAACACAAAGGCTTCCTGCGGTGTAACACACTGACCTCCGCACCCCTCACACACTCCCACTGCAGCAGAAGCATCCATTTTTTATTTAACTGGTCAGTAAGCTGTCTGCTGCCATTAGCACGCCCCTCTTCACCTGATCGACTTTGACAACAACCAGATACTGTAAGAAATACAGGTGAAATGAGTGGATGAATGTGTATCTCGATGGTGTCCAGTGTGAACACTATGACACAGCGTTCATCTCAGATATTTAAAGTGATGTTTCTTCACAGTTTTAGAAGTTAAATTCCCCGGGCTAGGACAGTGGTTCTCAAAGTGGGGTTAGACCACCCAAGGGGTTGCAAGATGCCTTTGTGGAGGGGTGGTCACATCACATGAACCACCTTTTAGGGGGGGTATGGAAAGCACTGCCCTATTAGGTACTAGTGTAACTGACATGTCAGGTCAGGCTTGTTACAGTATAGTGTATATTATCATACCAATACTGTTGGTCCCTGCTATATGTGCTCTCTGTAGTGCTCCCCTTCCTGGAAGACTGACAGCAGAGGGTCCTCAGATAGATACTAGGCGGCTAGCAGTTTAATACAGTTGACACTTTAAAGAGCTGAAACTGCCAGACAGTCAGGGACAGTTTTTATTTATGCATTGATGATATCTAATATGATTTCAAAGCAAACAGATAGATCGACAGTGCCCAAGTGTGTGTGTGTTAGGGAAAGGATGCTTTCCATTCTAGCTACTGTATGGAGTTACACTGAGGTTCGTCATTCGGCCTGACCACATGATAGTACTGTCAAGATGTGTAGATGTCATGGGAGGATATTGGATTGGTATAAATTAACACAGGGAGCTGTATACGGATGTGGGGAGGGTTACAATGTCTCGGTTTCTCAGGTTTGTGTATAAAAATGGACAAAACCATCCGACTCATACCATACAATACTGGTGTGGGAAACACAGGGACGAAGTCGAGGAAGTGTGTGCTAAAAATCTATTTTAAAAAGGAACTGCTCTTCTTAACTTCATAAAGATTTTTCATCATAAAGATTTTGTGCATGTTCCAAAAATATTCCCCTTGAAGATGGGTTACCCGTTTATTCATATTCTTGCAAAACATCTGATTGGTTTCTGAAGCCAGAAATGAGGAAAGCGGTTGCAATAACAGCCTGGTGAGTGTGTGAGGCTGGGGAGCTTAGTGGCTCTGCTGCCACGCTCATTTAAATAGTCGTATTGGGGAGAGAAAGGCGTATCGTGTTGCCAAGAGGCGGACCCTCTCTGTGGTCGCCAGGACCAGGGATAAGCTGCTAAGCTGTACATGAAAGTGTGTGTGTGTGTGTATTTGTGTGTGCGCACATGTTTGTGTGCATGTATGCGCGTGTGTGTGTACAGCTGTGGTCAGCCAGATTTGAGAACCCTGTGTGTATCCATCTTCTTCTTTTTTTAAAGTACAAACATAAACACACACACAAACACATAAAAAGCTCCCCATGTCCACCAGCCATGTTCCTTCAACTATAGGATGAAATTGTTGGAATTGATTGGCAGATTATTACATTTGTTTTGATACCCTTCCAGTGATGTTTATATTTATATAGCCATACCTAAATAAATTATATATAAATATATATATATAAAGAGTCCAGACTCAGCTTGTAAAGAGGAGATCATACTTTAATAAAAAGGGTGTTTTCCCTTGGCACAGTTCTGCTATCAAATAAATAGATCAATAATCAAACACCATCTATGTAACTAAACAAATTAAGAACATGGGAGGGGGCAGACAAGAAAATTCTCAAAACACACAAGTTCTGTTTGCTAAAATTGTCGATGTTTGTCACGTAATTTACAGGAACCAAGAAATGAAAGGTTGAGTGTTTATGTGATTGTGTGTGTATGAGAGAGAGAGAGAGAAAGAAAGCTATTCTTTACTATTTCACAAGGCAGATAAGTAAGATAGCCTGACACTTAATCAGTTTTTCATTTAACTAACCATAAATAAGCCTTATATTCCTTCTACATGATACTGGTGAAACCTGTCTACAGTCCGTACATTATATACATTAGCATATATAACTGTATATAAATGGATTTTACATAATTTAGTGAAGGGATATTAGAAGTGGGTAGCGCTGCATACATCATAGCGAGAACATGGGGCATTGTGGGAGATAGATGTTTCGAACAGTTTGATTCCTATTCCTATTTAAACATGAAAACAAATAGTAAGCATTGGTTAACTCTCTTAACATGGACTTGTAGTTTATAAGGCATTTCTTTAAAACTGACCACAAGTATTAATGTGACTGCCATCAAGGCAAGTTAGGGGAGGTTGTAAATGTTACACATGCAGACCTGATACTCAGAGATCACTGGTTCAAATCCCTGGACCAAAGTTATCGATGCTCCCTTAACAATTACTGTAAGTGTACCCTGATTGTGGATAACAGGTGTGAGGCTGGATGACTGAATAAGTAGTACAAAAGAATGGCTCAACAAACCTCCACCTTAATGGATGCCAAAAAGTTAAGATTAGACACCCATGTCTCGGATGGCTTATATTTCCACCCTCACACACCGTGTCAAATCAGACCACCCTGTAGGATGGGTACCTCCTCCTCAATGCTGGCCATTAATTCAACAGGCCATCTCCACTGTCCTTGTGTTGAAACTGCCAGGTGTTCACATCAACACTGCTGTGCATCGTGGGTGGGTTGAAAAACACTGACAAAGGTTATAGTGTTGCGATGGGACTAGTAAAGCGGACCTGGAATCCCATAAACGCACTGGGAGGTGTGGAGGCTATGGTATATCAAGTACAGCTGCGTTCCCCCATGGGGAGGGGACATGGTTGGACCGGGACCCAGGGTGGGGTGTCCCGTCTGTCTGGTGCCTCTGCTAACGGACAGTGTGCAGCTGTGAGGAGACACCACAGGGGGCGAGGACAGGCCGGGCATTCACAGAATTCCTGCCGACCCGAAAGACGCGCAAATGGCAGGGCCATTTCCCTTTAACACATAGGGGAGCACTTTGAACACGCATTTGTTCATGTGTGCAGTCCTGAATTGGAAGATCAAGGTTCTACTTGGGTTGTGCTGTACTGTACAGTACACACCAGTTTAACAAACTTCACATGTAGTTTGAGGGGGTAGATGTTGTTTATATACAGAATAAATTAACAATTTTTAAGAGTTATGTTTGGATGAAAGTTGCAAAAATAATATATTTTTTAAAGAAATACTGCATGTATCTATGCACACTCAAAAAGCCATATGGCATTAAAAGGATATTCCTCATCATTAATTATAATACACAAAGGCTAGTAAATAAGGCCCAGTTTAAATAACCAGAATAAATTACAACCATGTCCATAATCTTTTCAGAAAGATCTGAAGTTATGTGTTGCAATCTGTCCCATAAATTACACTCATGTTTTTTTCAGTTTACAATCGCTGTATCGGCAACGATCCCTCAGGACAGCCAAGCCAAGGAGTTCAATTAAGCGCATTTAACCATGTTACAGAAACCTATGTGGTCCAACCATGTGTGCAATGGTCAGCTACTATTACAAACAGACAGAGAGCGTTATGTCATGGTACAGTTGTACATATTCTGATTTTAAAAAGAAACGTTTAGTGGTCTTACAAAACAAAGCTTCAGATAGCGAATACAAAACCTGTCACATTATCAGTAAAGCTTATAAAGTTTATGACAACAAGATATACCTTATCTACATAATGTACAAAGTTTCTTATTAAAAGTAAGAAGCTTTTTAACACAAATAAACTGCAGAGTGTGACGGGATTTTTCTTCTTCTCTCAAAAAGGTAGTCATTATAAAATAACAGCTGAGAGCTGGTTCAACGTCTCCTTAACATCAACAATTAGGATAAAACCAGAGGTAGAAGTGGATTTAGGATTTCTATTCTCATTGGAAAAAAATCATTTCATTTCCATTTTTGCTTCTGGGGTATTTCGATTCTTCATTTTCCTTTTCAACACCAGCTTTCAATACTCTCACACCTACGGTCGTGCTTCAAGTGGTTTTAAATAGTGACACAGGTGTGACACACACACACACACACACACACAGACATATGTATGCATCAGACACACGTATACACACATTCATTCACGCTTTCAAGACACACTGTGTGCCGCTCTGCCTTCACCTATAATCCTTCATATAACTTTATAATCTATACATCACAGTCTGTCTTCCTGTAAGTCCGTCCTTCTCTGACTTTGGAGGCGTGGGGTGAGCCTCCAAGGGTCAGGTCTTTCAGCTGTCCTTTCAATTGTTTCTCTCTTGCTCTGTGCCTGGCCCTGGTCTGTCCCTGGACATCTTATTGTCCCTGGGCCAAAGCCCAGCTCGCTGCTGCTGGTCTCTGCTGGTCTGTGGCCCAGGAGGAGCTGCGCTGCAGTCAGTGAGTCCAGGCCTTGTGGGCGGGGCTTCAGGACTGGTAGAAGTGGTGGTAGTGATGGTGGTGTTCGTGATGATGGTGGTGTTCGTGTCGCTGCACCACCTGTGCCAGCCCCCCTTCGTACAGCAGCACACCAGGCAGGTCCCTCACCTGCTCCTTCTCCACTACGGGCCCTGGGGCCGCGAGGGTCCCCAACGCCCGATGCCCCTGGCTCTCCTTGGAGCGCTGCTTGTGCTTGCGATAGGGGGCGCTGGACTGGTGAGGAGGCGTCTGGCTGGTCAGGGCTGGAGGAGGCAGCGCCCCTCGGCTCCTCATCACCCGGCCGCTGGTCTGGGCGGGGGGCGTGCGGCCGTGGGTCTTTGGGGAGCGGAAACCGTGTTTACCCAGGTCTTGGCCTCGAGGCCGCGCGGGACAGAGGCTGTCTGGAGCCGCCTGTGAGCGGCGGAGATGGGAGGAGGCGTGTCCATGCTCTGGCTCGTGGGAGCGAGAGCGAGTCTGGTGGGAAGATCTGGTCTGAGGCTCTGCTTTGGTTGGCTCCGTGGTCGGGGCTGTGGGAAAGAGACTGTTTAATGAGCAATTACACTCATTCAAAATGCATCAGACGGAGGAAATTACAGAACGGAAATATAATGAACTGCTATGTGTACATTCCTATAGTAGCCAGTCACTAATGAACCATCTCTAGAAAAAGCCACATCATGCTTACGGACAGACCTGGCTACATGACACACAGCACATCTCTGTTAGCTCTTCACAGGGCACCGTTAAAATAATCAACAGCAGTCAATCACCCGCCATCGCAGACAGTCACGTCAAGTCAAGGCTGGGCATTAGTAGGAGCTAATAATTCACTTCAAAACAGCCTCACACTGATGAGGAAAAGCTTCAGCCTGGAACACTTGATGCATTGTGCCTGCCTGGGCCCAGATGTTAGGACTGGACACGATCAGAGTGAGCCGCCCAACGGCTCCAAGCAGGTGCCACAGTAATGAGGGCCTCTTTTTGCAGCTTCAAAGGGCCAAAGACAGCTCCCCCCCCCACCCCACCCCCACCCCAGCGTCCAGCCTCCAGCCCCCAGCCTCCAGCCCCCAGCCTCCAGCCCCTAGCGTCCAGCCCAGTGCCCCAGAATAGCCTACTTACGGGTACCGAAACGAGACGTGTAGTTTTCGATGCCTGCCAGGTCCAAGTAGTGGTTCCTGCGCTCCAGGTTCTCATCCACACAGTGGCGCTGGCAGCCCGGCTGGGTGTGGTGGTCACTGTGGTGGCGCCTGTGGGCACAAGCAGCACTCCTCATTAGGGAGCTGCTGGGAGCTAACTGGCCAACGAGGTTCTGTAGAACAGTAGGTTCTCAAGGTGGGGGTCACAAGATCAGTTGGGATTTGGTGTGTCTGTGTGTGTTTTTAGGGGGAAATGGGTTGAAAAAAGTTTGAGCAGTGCAGTAGGACTGCAGAACTGGCGTTTAACATTAGCAGGTCTGTAGACCAGGGAATTGAGAAGCCATGACCGGAAAAAAGCCAAGTTCACTCCTGACTGGGAAAACCCAGCTGGGGGAAGGAGCAAATTATCCCTGGAGAATGATGCTGTTGAGGTGAAAGCAAAACTCCAGCTGACCATCGTCTACACCAGTATAACTGTCGAACTGTCTGTGTTTGAGTGTTTGTGCTGCACACACCTATTTGTGACTGAAGGTCTAAATACAGCCATGGAAAAAATGAAGAGACCACTGCATATTTGTTTAAATATAATAATATACATATTACTAATATTAAAATATTTTTATATTAAATATTTTTTTAAATATATAAATTAAATGAAACATAAAATATATATTTTCAAGTACATTCGCACATAAATCACATTACATTCTTAAAGGGCTGAATAGGCCTGCATGTCATAAAAATACACCACCTAGACCTTATCCTACATACTGTATATCCAATTATTTAATATAAGCAAATATATATATAAACAAATGACAGAAAGCATCACAAAATTAAGGAATATTTTGTATATTGGAACTCTAAGAAGGAGCTAAGAAAAGAAGGATAAGAAAGAGTATTTACACACAGATCTAAAGTAATCAAAAGTCTAAATCTAAAGTAAAGTTCATTCCATTTCAGTCACTTTCCATGAACCTTCTCATACCTATTTCCTCCAGCATATCACACTGAAATTATTCAGTTCAATGTTTTTATGTAAAAAGGCCATGTGTTCACACTAAGCTGCTCCCAGGCAACATGTGCAACCCTCTGTCCAGGTTTCCCCACCATTCTTTGTCCCCAGTCAATCTGCCTGGTTTAATCAGGGGCTCATTATTTCTAATGATGAAACAGTGCTGATTTACACTTACCTGGGGAGAGCTCGGGACTTCTTGTCTGCACTCTTAGGGTCTTCTATGCACTTGTCAGCTTTCTGTCTAGTGTGGGACACGTCTGCGTGTGTGTGTGGGACAGAGGGAGAGAGACAGCGAGAGAGAGAGAGAGAGAGAGAGAGAGAGAGAGAGAGAGAGAGAGAGAGAGAGAGAGAGAGAGAG
>JAODLI010000018.1:7351032-7378252 GCA_027575585.1 Percopsis omiscomaycus
GGACAAGGCGTTTTTTAGGAGGGTCTTGAGACCCCCCAAGACCCCCCCTGGCGCCGCCGCTGATAACAATCCTAATTTATCCTCCGTTCCAAATATTATAATAATTTCCTCCTTTCTACTCTGTTAGATCAGCTAAGCACTTTGCTGGAATTTAGGCTACTAGCAATTATTGACTGTTTTGAGGAGTGAATGATAACTTTCGAGTAATGTTCTAAAAATGCATAAGTGAAGTGACCTAATGACATGATGTTATCCTTATTCTAGTCTGCTAAAACTGGTGGTTAACCAGTTCAACTTTTGAGAAATGTACTAATTATAAGTCGCTTTGGATAAAAGCATCTGCTAAATGCTGTATGTAAATGTAAATGTATTATAAAGTAAATCAGTGCAAGGCATACTATAAAGTATACATGTGTATAATAAAGATATTATGCTAAGATATAAGTTAATGCAAAGCTTCACAAGGCACTTCATGGTATTGCAAATAAAACACATTATATACAACTGGTATTGTTTAAAATCCATGATATGGCATTATTGTCAGTGGGCCCTATAATCTTCTAGGGTGGTGGGGGGGGGGGGGGGGGGGGGGGTTACGTGAGATTCCTTTCAAACAGTGTGTGAAGTGACCCCTAAAGCCAGGTCACTGTGTGATACCCCCATGTCCAGCTAAGCCCCGCCCTGTCATGCCAGAGGGGCAGTCGGCTCTTGACAAAAAGACAATTCTTCTCTCTAATGAAGCTGTGTTCCCAAAAGAGAGCATGTGTGTGTGTGTGTGTGTGTGTGGAAGGGGGTTGAACACTAAAGAGGAAGAGGTTTGGGGGTCCACAATGATGTCATCCTGGTGAATGACAGGCCCCTTGTTGCCCACTTGGTGCCTGGGGGAAAAACAGTTTTGCACATGAAACAAATGATTATTTGTAGGTATCTGGAACTTACACAGGTGTCACAGGTGTATGATTTACATTTATTATATATTAGTCAGCTACCAGACAGAAATACAGAGACCCAAACGTACATTTTAGAAATATTTCAATACATGGTAATGCCCAGCACATATCCATGCAGTGGGAAGACACAATTCAAACTTCAAGTTAAATAATGGATTCATTTGAGTGCAATGCCTCAATCAACTACATCAGTAATAACTGTGCATCATTTCAGACACTTTGCATTAGTAGCTGGTAGGGCGTGTCACGGCTTTCTCCCTTTGCATGCTGGGAAACATCTGGAGAGAATATGGTTTCTCCATGAGACTCTTACCTCACAATCACCTGTGAAAACACAATGTGTGTCTTGCTACTTGATACATACCACATTTAACCTCACTGCTGAGCCTTATCAGGGTTCTGGCATCGCACATCCATTGGTTTAAGTTTAATAAAACAGCCAGAACTCCCTGGGTGGTTCAACCTGTGTGGCTGCCTGACAGTTACTGAATATGACTAGCTTCATCTGGATACACTAGAATGTGATTTATAGATGTAGAGAAAGGCTGGGCAATGTGGGACAAACAAGAGAATTCAAAAGCCTTGAGGTTATGTGTTTGGAGATTCCCAGCCAAACAAGAATGTTGGTGAGCCACATAAATCGAATGCTTTGTCTGTTTAGTGTCCATCCCGGTTTGCACATTGTGATGTTATTCATGATATGTTTGTCACTTTTGTCTTTCGTTTTAATGAGAACAAGTTTAACATGAGAATCATTTAGATGTACTGTGAATCTGGATAGTATTTCTAAGGGGGTTGTTCACAAAATATTGTGCCTAATTTTAACTAATTGTCCTCCACCTCATCTGTCCTCATCTATGTTCTAACTAAATTCAAAAATATCTTGCCAGAGTTTCTAATCTTCCACATCTGACCGTGATGCCCAATGGCCACTGGAAAAGGAGATTCCACTGATCTTAAAATGGTTCTGTATATATTAAATTAAGATTAACTATGTTTTCTCAGTTGTCTGTACAAAACTCTCACTTTCTATAAAGGGTGTAATTCTTTTAAAAACATCCAAAACGGGCTAAGAATTCTTAAGCAACCAAATTTAGGAGAGAAAAACTGGAATGTGTCTTTTCAGAACATCTTTCATACATCAGTACATCTGATAATACTGAATATTGAAAAGTAATGTCGCTGGACTCTGTCAGACGCCGTTTGTTCGTTTGTCTCAGGTTGTTCCTCTTGCTTTGGTATAGTCGTTTGAAGTCTTTCCTGTGGAGACGTGTGCATGGTCCTAATTGGGAGCAGACAGGGAGGCCCCTGAGTGCTTCCCTAGTGATGTCAGGGCTGGCCATGCTAAAGGGAAGAGGTTGGAGGGGCATGGGAAAACATGCGATGAGAAGGAATGTCCAGGAGACTGTTAACTTTCATGCATGTCCGCAGGTGGGTATGCTCTCTATTAGGATATATGAGCACTAAAGAAAATCAACACATTATAGATGCTAAACCATAAACTTATAATTAAGGCAAAAAAAGCCTCTTTAAAGCTACTATTGTGAATAAACAGTCCTGTTTATTTTAGCATGGTGATACCTAAGAAAGTGCTGATTTCCAAAACTAGCTGTCTCATGTGGGCACTTAAAGTATACTCCCTTAGTTCTGCCAATGCTGGGTGGTGGACAAACCACTTCCCCACACCAGATTATAACAACAGCATGTGTTGATTGTTATTGTATAACCTCAACCAGTGATAAACAGACGAAACTTACATTTAGTTCTATTTTTGAGGCTGTTGCTTTAAAGTAGGTATCACACTGTTTTCAGCTATAGCATCCACCTAACAAAGCAGGCTGGGCAGACAGAGAGAACTAAAAGGAAAGATCTGTCCTATATTAATGCATGTTCACAGCATTCACATTGGTTCAAGTTACAAATTACATAAATGCAAAATACATTTCTGGCGTCAGGATAAAGGTGTGGCCCGATTTGCTACACAGTTAGATGTTTAAATTCATATTGGGCAGTGCAACAGTGATCTTTTCTATAAGTATATGCAGGACTTAATATGGAAACCGCTGATATGAATTATTATTATTATTTATCATTTATTTTGTTCAATTATATTATTCATATATCCACATATATAGCTACAAAACATTATTATTTTTAGCCAACTGGAGTAGACATTTCTCAAAAGTATTATATATTTCATATTGCTCATATACGGTAGATTTGTTATTATATGATTTTAATAAAACAGTATTGTGAGGTTACACGATTAAACATATCTCAGAATACAAGTTCTTTTATGTGATTTATGTTAAAGAATATCTGAAAGTTCACTTTCACCATTCATTATCTAATCAAAGAGCGTCACATGAAGCCATTTTTAATTTGAGGCATTAGCATCACTGCTATTTGTTGTGCTTTGCTTGCTGAGCTTCTGTGATCTAAAATGTAAATTATTCTCGTTAAGCGCTTTGCACTCATACTGGCAAACACAAACTGTGCCCACCCATTGCCGCCCTGACCCATTTCACCGCATGCAGGACATTTGCATGAAAGGACTGGAACTGGATGCCAAAATAAACATCAATTATAGCTGTCAAACAGCCCCCCCAAAAAACAGCTGCAGCTTTGAACAGCTCGACTAGCAGGCTTCAAAAGGGAGCCGTCTTTAAAGGACTGCCTCGCAAATATTAAAGGCCAAGCTGGAATTAGCACAGCCTAGCTTAAAACAAAAATCACCTCTACTAATGAACACTGACGAAATATTTTAAGTAACTTAATACTTCATTAGCATAAAATATTTTCCTTATGTTGGTTTGAAAAAGGTTAAAAAAAAAGAAAAGGTGCTGTAAACATTTACAATTACATTTTTGACATTTAACAATGTTCTTATTTAATGTTCAAATTTTAACTGATATATATGCTGTAAATATATTTTTCTTTTACAAATATATAAATGAATATATTTGTAGAAGAAAATACAGTGGAGCCGACAGGTCTTGTGGAGGAAGGGAAAGTGTGCTTGAATTTGTTCCCTCCTGGTGATTTGGCTGAAAGTACAGGAAGAGGAGCCGAAGTGATTTGTCAATCATCTTTTTGTTGTTTGATTCTAATCTATAATGGCTCCTCTCCTCTTGTTCATTTGATCATACAAAACTCCTATTGAGCAACTGCCATGGGTCATTACTGCTTCAATACCAAACAAATTTGGCCCAGGCAGGCTAGTTTAGGTTTAGCTGGTGATCTTGTTTCACACTGTGTGCACTGGCGGTGAGAGGAGGGAGGCCTGCTATTGTTCTCTATGTAAACTTAGATGACATTAAGAAAAAAGCTAAAATACTTTGACATATCAGAGGCAATAAGGAACTTTAAAGTATCCATCGTCATAACCCAGAGGTGTTGAATTCATTTATATTCCAAAAGACAAACATACACGGTGGTTTCATTTCATTAAGTAAAGCTAGGCTACTTTAACAAAGAGCTGGGGCCTCTCTCCAGGCACATATTCGCTTAGGATAACAACAAATTAACACTGAGTCAGTCGAAGAAACAATAAAGCTTCAGGCTTCTTTGATCTGACGTCTTTGGGAGGGATCCTCTCAGTAAAATGTTAATCTATCTTTCATATCATATATTAGCCCCTTCCCCTCCTAAATGTTCTCATATGGTCAAGGTAATTCTGACCCACTTAAACTGCTTTGATCCGAAAACCCTTTTCACAGATCCTCCACTCAGGAGATCAAACTGATTTTGTCATTGCAGACCACAGACAGCCCCTCTGCCGAAAATGAGAGTCGGAGCTAAGCTCTTCCAAGCTGCCAGAGTTGCTGACAGCCAGCAGAGTTGAAAGCGCTTTTCTAATGCTGACGATCAGTGCGGGTGACTTGCCGCTAATAACTTGATCTCACACTTTCTTTTTTCCGCCGTCTCATACTTGGGGACAGGAAAGGTTCTTTATTTCCTTTCAGGAAAATAATGAAGTTGGCAAATTATCTTGTTTGCTCTTGTATTCCTCGGGCTGTCGCTCAGACAGAATGATAGCCCACTTTATGTGGTTTTCCCTTTAAAGTCTTTCTTGCTGTGATTCTGCCTGCTATGTTCTCTGGTGGCAAATCGGCTAGGATTTGTGGCGGTGCTTTACTGTTTCTGTAGCTGTGACTCACACAATGGTGTGACAGTGGCAAAGCTTTGTCATCGTGGTGGCACAAAGAGACAGAAATGTGATTAAAGAGCTTGATAACAAGACAGAAACACAAAAGAGTGCGGAGAGACGCCTGTTTGTGGACTTTTCAGAAGGGGTCTCAAAGCCTCTTTACCCTGAGACCTGCTCCGTGTCATCACTACTAACTAAGAAAACTATTTCCAACAACTTTTTAAACTTTCTCCACAAATGTGTTAGCACTCAGGCGGAGTTTACATAACTCATTTTACATAGAAACCAAACCTGGTCGAGCTTCATGTATACTGCATAATCTCCCCCTTCATGGATTCAAAACTGTTTCCAGCTTCGCTCCTATACGTATCTGTTTCAACTTAGCTTGTTTGCCAACCACGCCACCCCAGCACTTCCCTAAGACCTTAATTAAATAAACCATTCTACTTCAATGGGGACATTGTCCACATTGGGAAATATTTTTTTAATGAAGTCATTTGTCATTATAGAAACAATCTACACAAAGTAGCTGAGTTGAATTAATTACTTCCCCGTTAAATAGTGGCTTCATTTTCCCATGTTGCACCCCCTCCCCCTTTTCCCCTCCAACGGTGGACCTGTACCCTGGGAGTGGAATGTTTCCCAGCATCCCCAGTGAAGGCAGTGCAAGGCTTTCAACTTCCCCATAAATATGCAAGAAATCTTCTAAGAATATATGTTTCTCCTCTGGGTCACATTTACACATTTGCGACTAATGAAAACCATTTGACGGGTTTCGCTGTGCTTTGGATTGCAGCTCTAATGGTAATTAATTGATTCCTTGCTCAACTCTGTAACAATTACGACACTTCTTGGGAGAAATAAAAGAGACTGCCAACATATTTTGCATTAATAGCATAACCTTCATTTGGACAAAAAGACAAATGTATAATATATTTCCATTGAGACGGCTAATTAGCACAAAAAAGTGTTTAGTTGTTCTTAGGAGATGTTTGGCTGTGATGTCTCAATTTGTCTGTGCAATAACAATGAAGACTTTTGCGTTTTACGTAAGTTGCTCAATGTTGAAACTTCGCTGACAGATGATTGGAGTGTAAATAAGTGTCCATTCAACATCATTCTTTGACTCAAAAAAGAAGAAAAAAAGACATAAAAAGCTGTTTTATGCTAATGTCAAGCTTAATTGGCATTAGAAAAATTGCTCTGGCATGCTGAGGGGCTTCAAGATTAGCCAGAAGAGAAAGACGAAGATAAAGCTTTCAAAAGGCCTATTTCAGAGGAATTATAGCTTCCTTTGAACATCTTCCAAGTTTTAAATACATTAAAAGCCTGTTGGCATACATGTAAATTAAGCAGTACCAAAGTGTTCCAAAGAATTCACGGTGAATCACACCAAGTGTGTGAGGATAAAATGTGAAGGGAACTGTCCCAGAGGGAGACTCCTGCCATCTCCCACAAGCCTCTATGTCTGTCCTTTCTTCTCCCCGTCCATACAGCCTCTATCTATGGGCCAAGTGGCTTAGCCAAGATGAAAAGCACAACAGCTAGGAGCTCCTTTGGCAGAAAAGCCTTCACCCTGTCCAAAGTGCCAGTGATAGAGTGTTGTGCATAGTGCACACAAAAGCCTGTTTAGGAGCCTGCTGTTCAACAGAGAGCACCAAGGAGCACCCCTCTAATTCCTCTGGCCAGCTGGGTGAGCACTGCCACAGTTTGGCCATGCCAGACCATAGGTGTTCACGACCATAATTGAATGCTGATATGTAATTAATTTGTGGCAAAATGGAAGCCACTAGCCCCTGGGCCCCTGAACGTACCCAGCGCCACAGGCCTTCAAAAGAAAGATATCCTCCATCGTAAAGTAAGGAAGAAGCAAAGAATACATTCAGGGTTCAAAATTGATTTCATATTCACACAGGTTATGTTTATTCACAATATATTTCTCTACGAATATCCTTTCTACCATAAGCCAGATGACACACGCAATATTAAATATGACACAAATATTTGATTCCATTACTTAGTATATGACCGAAATTAGAACTATAACTGATAGACCTAATGGTTACAGTCTAGATACAATAATTTTAGATTTGAAACCCTCTATTGATTACAGAGCCTATTCTAATTAATAAGTTTCTTTACCAAAGGTCTGGTAATTGAAGATTC
Source organism: Percopsis omiscomaycus (assembly GCA_027575585.1). NCBI lineage: Eukaryota > Metazoa > Chordata > Actinopteri > Percopsiformes > Percopsidae > Percopsis > Percopsis omiscomaycus. The sequence goes on from JAODLI010000018.1 coordinate 7,358,299, forward strand.
ATGCTGGCTTTAACAGAAGTTTATATGAGCACAGCCACCTGTCTCACATGAGAAGACCCTGATCCTTGTCTCAGACCTGTGGTAAAGACTATTTACAAATACATGGTAGGTTTGTTATACTCTAACAATGTGTACCAAATGGTCTGGGGTTTAACCACACATGACCAAAAGTGTCAAAAAGGTAAAAATGACCAAGAAAAGTAATCAAAATAACTACTAGTGCTTACCAGACACATCCTAATTGTCCTGAAATGTTAAAGACCACCCATAACAGCCAATGTGTGTTGAAGTCCCAGTGGTATCCAGTACATTGAATGCACTAGTGTGATCGCACCATAAGGTCACCCCAGTTCCACCTATATGCTAAGTTCAGCACGTTAACAGCATGCAGGCAAGTACATGAGAGTAAAGGCAGAATACATTCCCTATAGGGATTGGGAATGCTTTTCTAGAAGTGAACTGCTGTCATCCACGCTTTTTGAATACATCATGATTTGTATGTCCTACTGTATGTCCTATCTTGTGTATAGCACTAACAATATCAGGATATGTGGGATTGAATCCCACTGGGGCTGCTTTTGATTAAAATGCATGCCATGCTGTAAGGCAATGTCACAAACAACGTGTCTTGAGATTGTTAATGTCAAAAGATGCTGTGGTGACTTTTTGACGACCACTATGTCCACTATACTCTACATGATCAACGCCGTCAAGTCATCCCACCTCCAAGAGGAAGACAAACCAAGACTTGAAAGCTACAATCTTCAAGAGGCTGAAGCTCTTCATTTAAAGTTAAGAAGATTTAGATCAAAAGGTTAGAAGGGTGGTGGTGGTGGGGGGGGGGGATACACTCAAAGCACAACACTTGGAAAAATAACTGGCCTTCTTAAGCTGTGCAAGTTCACAGCCATAGCAGGACACAGTGTGTTCCTTCACATCCACTGAGAGATGAAAGGAAAGATTGTCCGCTTGGGCACCGGCCCAACAGAGTCTGAAGAATGCCTGGCAAAGTTTGTTTGCAAAAACCTCAAAGCTCTCTCGTTGCCCTCCCTCATTCCTACTATTAGAACGAAGAGAGCGGGGAGAATCTGTACAATGTTAAATACTTTGGCTTGCTGTGATGCAGAGCCGTGCAATGGAAACGCATTGTGTGGCTAAACTGTTAGAGGCTACTTGGCGATGATGACAGCGGAGCCTCGCTTGGTTCTAGCGTGATGAACAAGGTCCTTTAAAAGTGTACTGAATAACAGCAGGGATGGAAAGTCGTCTCCAAGCGACTTCAGTTCTTTTGTGTCAATTCTCAATGCAATTTGCACATAATTCAACTGCAAAGAGGAATTTGTTTAATTTTTATAGTTCGATAATTCTGATACAGTACATACAGTTATGATGTTTCAGGCCTTAAAATTTATGTTACATATTTTGGTGAATCCAGCACTACCACAAGAATTACCACACCAAGTGTGGTACAAAATCTTTTTTCACTATTTTGATCATGTGATCATTTTGTAGCAAGTCAATGGGGCTCTGCACAGACTCTGGGGTAAATATTAGTTTAGTTTTGACGGCTAGATCGTACGCAGCTGGGCATTGTTTAGAATTGGAATAATTTTAGAAATATTCCAAAATCTATTCCAAATGTATAAATTAATATATAAAATAAACCAGCACATCAAAATGTAGTCTCTTGTCCAGGAGGAATAAAATACTCAAAGCAAGACCTGTTGCTCTTATATGACCATCATTATCTGATGTGACACACCATGGCTGGCATTTTAAAAGCCTATTCTCACAAATCACAAATTTAGCAACAGGCAATGCCCATTTAAAGTGAAAGCTCTGGCTTATAAAGGCAGCTAAATGCTAATTATTATACAGGGTTTAAAATATATACATCCTGTATATTAACACAACATTACTGTAACAACGGGAGCTGCTGCCCCTCCCCGGTCGAGCTCGCCGGTGTACTAAGCCACCGGCCGTCCACTTCCCCAACGCACCTTATCCATTCACGCACCTGTTTCCAATCCCCTCATTTACCCTCCTTAAGGGGCTATATAAGGGGCACCTGTCCTCAATCCTCGCTACTCGTCACAGAATCAACGACTGACGGTACGCCCGAGGATCGCTTCGCTCTGGGGGAGCTCTGAACCACATTCGGGCAGCCAGACACCTAGGCAACCCCGGAGAGCGCCTCCTCCGTCTCCGTCTGGGGTCCCGGCCCGTTCAGGAATACATCATGGAGTTCCGGACCGGCTGGAACGAACCAGCACTGCGCACCACCTTTCGCTTGTGGCTGCGGAAGGAGGTGCCGGTGGAGTTGGCTTGCCACCACGCCACCTTGTCGCTGGAGGGGCTTATGGACCGGGCCCGGGCTCACGATGCGCAATTCTGTGGAGCTAGGCATCGCACTGCTGCCCGCCGAGGAAAGAGCATGCCAGAGTCGCCTGGGCCTGTGCCTCTTCTGCGGGCGGGCTGGGCACACTAAAGCTCAGTGCCGGCTGCGGAGGTGACATGGTCGGTCGGCAGGTCTACTTTGACGACATTCTCGTGTACTCCACCACCCTCGAGGAGCACGTCCAGCATGTGCGGAAGGTCCTCTGACGCCTGCTAGACCACGGCCTATGCGCTAAGGCAGAGAAGTGTGTCTTCCACCAGATGGCCGTCTCCTTCCTGGGCTACGAGACTGGCCAACGCGGGATGGGGATGGTCGAACAGAAGTCAAGCAGCTCCAGCAGTTTCTGGGCTTTGCCAACTTTTACCGCTGTTTCATCCACAACTACAACACCGTAGCTGTTGTAGTTGTTGACGTGTTCCCCTCACATCGTTGCTGAAGGGTGGTCCCACGCAGCTTTGTTGGACACCGAAGGTGGACCGGGCTTTCGGGGATCTGAAGACAAGGTTCACCACGGCATCGCGCCTCCACCACCCGGACCCCCATCTCCCCTTTGTTGTGGAGGTAGACGTGTCAGCGGTGAGAGTCGGGGCCGTCATGTCCCAGCAGCAGGGGAGCCCACCGAAGGTGTTCCCCTGTGCTTTCTTCTCCAAGAAGCTTTCACCGGCGGAGAGGAGAAGAAGGAGTACAGAGAGCTACTGGCGGTAAAGTTGCCATTGGAGGAGTGGAGGCACTGGCTGGAGGGCACTCAGGAACCGTTCACGTACATCCGGGCGGCTAAGCACCAGCGACGGTGGTCCCTCTTCTCCAGATTCTGCTTCTCGGGAACACGGTGGTCCTGGTTGTCATCGATCGGTTCTCGAAGATGGTCCAGTTCCTGCCTTTCTGCCGTCTCCCCTCCTTCCTGCAGGTCGCTGAGGCACTGTTCCAACAGGTCTTCTGAACCTATGGGTTACCGGAGGACATCGTCTCCGAAAGCAGTCCACAGTTCACCTCCCATCTGTGGAAGGAGTTCCTGGCGCGCCTGGGGGCCGCGGCCAGCCTCACGTCCGGTTACCACCCACAGCCTAACGAGCAGGCGGAACGGACTGTGCAAGTGCTGGGGAGGTTTTTGCAGGCGTTTTGCCACATCCAGCCGGGAGAGTGGGCTCGGCTACTCCCCTGGGCGGAACACACACAGAACTCCCACCGGAGTGGCTCCGGAGCGCGAAGGCCGCCTGGCGCGCCGTACGCGCTCGTCTACAAGCCGCCGGGGCGCACCAGAAGCGCCAGCTGGACCGTCAACGCTCCGAGGTGCCTGCCTTTCGCCCAGGGGACAACGTGTGGCTATCGTCCCGGGACCTGACTCTCCGCCTGCCCTAAGTTGGGTCCCCAGTATGTGGGGCCATTCAGAGTCCTCCAGAAGGTAAATGATGTAACTTACACATTGGCCTTGCCAATAGAGTACAGCCTGATCTCCCCCATGTTTCATGTGTCTCTCCTCAAGCCGGTGGCCCCCGGTCCCCAGGCGCAGCAAGGTCCCCCCGCCACGCCGCCTCCACCGCTGGATGGGTCAGGCGGTTCCAACTTCGCGGTCCGCGCCATCCTGGGCTCCAGATGCCATAGGGGGCCGGCTGCAATACCTGGTGGACTGGGAGGAATTTGGTCCCGAGGAGCACAGCTGGGTCTGGGGGGAGGACGTCTTCGATAGCGAGCTCATCAGGGATTTCCACCACCGCCGCCCGGACCAGCCTGCTCCACGCCCCCGGGCCGACCCGCACACCGGCGTAGCCAGGAGGCGCTTAGGGAGGGGGGGGTACTGTAACAACGGGAGCCGCTGCAATTACATGAATCCAATCAGAAGCACATTTGCCCAGTGCTTACATTAAAACATTTTATTTTAGAAGACAGGTTCTAGGTATTTATCAATTGGTTCAAAACCTAACCGAGCCACTATCAAGCAGCTAGAGAGATATTATCTCTCCTTGATAGTCATGCCTACTAGGCATTCTAAGAACCCAACATGTGTTCCACAGAACATGTGCAAACTCTGTGTCTCAGTTTTGATGCTGGCCCTGCAGAAAAAGCCCACATTTCTGAAATTCCACGGCTTTAGATCAGACTGACAAGAAAATCTGTTTGAAATGAATCTTTTAAATAACTTACCAGGATAAAATCAAAACCACAAGCATTTCATTGTATGTTCTCCTTCTTCAATGCTAAGGTTCAATGCTAAAGAAAAAAAAATCAGAATTAACTTGTAAAATCTCCAAGCAAACAATAACAGGAAACATTATTTATTGTAATCACGACCGTTTGCTTGTGTTCTTGTCAGCACATCAGACAAGCAGCTGTCTCTGTAGCGTGGCATGTTGAGGACTTCAAATGCACATCAATTTAGATGACACACTGCTTCATCTTCAGACTACCGTTTGTCAGCAATCAGCAATTCATCAGTATAATAATTACATAAACAGGAAATTTAAAAGGCCTGTGCAAGCTTGGGAGATGTCTAAAACTGCATTATCAGAGTACAAAGCTCCCTATGATCAGAGCCAGCAAAACTCCGGCCGTATGCAAGAGAAGCAGGGGATGAGATTACAGCTCTCTGGCCTTTCAGCGGCCATTTACAGTATACTTTTCACTGCTTTATTTATCCAGGCAATGACTTAAACCCCTTTTCCACCCCAGAAACTTTTTCCGGAACCCTGAACTTGGAACCTGGAACTTTGGTTCCTGAAATATATTTAGTTACTACTCCCAAGGTGGTACTTTTTCTGGTTGAGAAACTATTGAGGCAGAGCTTGCAGTACTGAATATCAAATAGAATCACCAAGCACACTGTTTTTTAAATAGTGCTACAACTATTTGAGGAAAAAACTTAGCAGCAGATAGAAAGCATGTTAGAAAGTACACACTGTGTGTGTACAAATGTGTACAATGTGTATGCAAAAATACGGAATGTGTGTGGTGCACATGTGTGTGTGTGTGTGTCTGTGTCTATGGGTGTGTGTGTGTGTGTGTGTGCTTGCTATCCTGAGACCAGGACCTCCATGGCTGAGCATGCAGGGAACTTGGGGCAGATGAGCTCTCCCCTTTTGGGCACGCTCCAGCAGAGCTGTGCACACCGTTTGTTTTGACAAGACAGACAGCTTCGCTTCGAGTCATCACTGTCTGTTCAGGGTCACTAGCCTGCAGCTTTAAAATGGCTTGACTGGGCCCTGTGCAGTTCCCCCCTCTGTTGGCCCAGTCGTTGTTGTGATGGGGCTAGCCTGCATCCATGGCAGAAAGTAAATTTTCACAGTTAAGTTACTATAGTATTGTTGTTACTTATGTATGAAGTATTAAGGCTTCATTAAGCTTTAAATAAATCCCATTATAAAGACTGTAATAAAGGCTCAACAGCTAGTCCAATTCACAGTGGACCCATTAGATAGGTTCTTTTTTTTCCTCTTAGAGGAAAATAAATTCCACAGACTGTATTCACTACAATTAGGCAGAAATTAATCACTAATGATTAATAATGATTGTCATTGCCTTTTATTTAAGACTGTGATGGCAAAAGCTCTTGCCGTAGTGTGTCAATGAGGGAAGGAAGGTTAGTGCATGTGAAGCAGTAGAGGAGGAAAGGTTCTATGATGCCCCTGGACGGGAGTACCAGAAGATGGGGTGGAACTGAATGTGCCCTGAGTCTCCGAATGGCAGATAGCCCTACCACAAGCATGCGCCAAGAGAGTAAGATCTCACACTATGTCAAGGCAAACCTTAACAAACTCCTTATAAATCCTATCTAAACGATACTTCACATAAAATGTGTACATGCATTGTGAAGAATCAATTAAATGGTATTTCTATATTTAGTCATCAGCAGTTATTTTTCACCACATTTATGAACCATACAGATTGAGATTGATGTGCATAAAATAGCTTAACCGAATATCTCAACAAAAAACATCTTTGTGAGAAATGCATTCCATCTGACAATGTTAAATTGTAATTAAAAAGATACTTTCATTAAACAATGCCACACTAACAGACTCATGTAACGAAGTGCATGCTGGGTATTGTTGTGTTGCATAATAAATCAACCGTCTACCAGCCGGTCCCAATGGAAGCCATCCATCGCGCATGGCCCCTCATTCCTAGCATGCACATACTTGCTGTGACTGCTCCCATGTTGAAGACATCTGGGGAGCCCAGCTCTGCCAAGGCCAAACTCAACGAGCAATAATTAGTCCTCGCATTGATGTCATTGTTTAAGCAACGCAACTGTGGAACTGTTGCCTTGGAATGAGAAGAAGCAGATTTAGGTCAATTTAATAAATAATGGTATAATCACGGATCCAGTAAATCGTACTTTGGAATGCACATCTTTAAAACGGTTTAACCATGTTTATTTTCTCCCAACATAATCTGTCTACCTGGCAGTTGCCAGCACATTCAGCTGTACGGCCTGGCACCCTAATGACTGGCGTTCTGCAGACTTGCAGCCTGCTGACAGGTCTACAAACAATCTTCCTTTGTTCCGCCGTTTCAGCGTTCAAGAGAGCGGTACTTACTGTACCTAAACGATATTCCAGCAAGCCCTTTTTTTTTTTTTACGACCTGCGATAGTTATTAGCGGACGCTATTAATGCGACGTGTCTTTTGCATGGGTAAACTGGTTTAAGCCCGGGCAGGTGTCTCTAATCGCAGAGGGTCACTGCACAACGACGGCTGCTGTCCTGGCTTTGTAGACGGGATATCCACAGATGTGGAGCCAGACCAGATGGCATGTAGATGTGAGGCAGACGGGGCGCTGGAGACAGAGGGATAAGGACATGCGGGGTCTGAGGGGGACGCAGGGACGAGGGCCAGCCACTGGCTTGCGCTAAGCTCCGCAAACACAGACACCCGACATTTAGCCTGCCCCCGACTCTCCATTGACTCAGTGTGCGTAGCCCTGAACATGCCTGCGGGCCAGCGAGGACAATAACGCCCTTCTCCTTTACCCGGCATCAAAAGGAGAGATGAAAACAGCCACGCGATGGCGAGGCTCTCAGAAGTGTAAAACACAAATGTGATTTATGAATATGGCTCTGTTGTGCCCGGGCCATGCAGCCCAGCCTTTAAACAAATTGGCCTTGTTCAACCCCCATATCTGGGGTTTAATTTGTCTAGAGAGAATGTGAGATATGTCAAAAGAACAAATGCATGAAATCAGAAACATTCCTCACTTTGTACCCTGAGCGTCATTTGCATCTGAATTCGTGCTGTTGCATAACAACGGGGCAAAGGGAATATGAGATGAAAGCATTATGGCGACGTAAATAACTTAGTCTGCCCGCGAAACAGAGACAGAGTGAAACATAAAGAGAGATAGCATCAGTGAACAACGCCCAATTAAAAGGTTCAACAGGGCCTCTGGGAGACAGACAGACAAGAGGGCAAGTCTAGTCTATAAAGACTATTTTAGAGGTCAAAGGTCATGACTAGGATTTCAGATCAGTGTTTTTCTTTGCATGGCTAGCAAGGGGAAGCTAAAGGTGGTGGTAGAGGCAGCAGCATGGCATGGAGCAATGTATTTTTTCGAGCAGGTCACGTTTGCTGTGGTGAAAGTGGCATTCCACTAAAATGTCACTGCTTTTGAACTAGGCAAATCAATATTATAATTTTATTTATAATCACTAAAACACATTATATTTCAGTTTCACTTGGTTTCATTATTAAGGCCACAACTTTCTTCAACTAAACAAGGACAAAAAGGAGATTAATATTTTTTCTGTTATCATAGCTTCAGATCTAGATTTTAAAACATACCATGACATAGAGGACTTGTTCATGCCTTTATTACCAGTAGGTTAGACTATTGTAATGGTCTCTTGTCAGGTCTCGCTAAAAAAGCAGCTACAGTTTGTTCAGAATGCTGGTGCTGGAGTCCTAACAAAACAAAATTTAGCACATTACACCAATTCTCAAATCCCTGCATTGGCTCTCGTTGTGTCAGAGAATTGATTTCAAAATACTTCTGCTCACCTATAAATCACTAAATGGTTTAGGGCCAAAATACATCACTGAAATGCTTTAACAATATGAACCCTCTAGGCCCCTCAGGTCATCTGGGATCGGTCTGTTAACTGTCCCAAGAGTCAGAACAAAACATGGGGAGGCAGTATTTAGCTACTTTGCAACAAATAGCTGGAACGGACTTCCAGAGGATTTGATTCGAGATACCAACACTGACCACTTTTAAATCTAGGCTGAAGACATTTATGTTCACGAGTGCTTTCTGCTAAACTGCAAACCTTGCACTTTTGACATTTTGATTTTAATATTTTATTCTTTAATTTGAATGATTGTTCTTACTCTTTTATTCTTTATTTTAAATATCTTTTATGCACTTTTTTAAAATCCAGTTTTATTATAAAACATGTTTTTTTGTAAAGCACATTTAGTCTGCCTCGTGTATGAAATGTGCTATATTAATAAAGTGCCTTGCCTTGCTTGGTAGGATTAACACTTGGTTTAACACAGAAATACTGCGAGCGGCAAAGTGATTCACCACAATGTTGACATCACAGACAATGACAGGCACCTTACAGTAGATAGATATCTAGGGGATGTATGGGGGGGGGGGGTAGTACAGTTAATGTGAGTGGCCATCTCTCCTTTGACTTTAAACAGAATAGTGTTGAAAAGAAGATCCATTAAATATGGAATTTCAGTCCAATTTGTCTTCAAAAGAAGCTAAAAGAGCTCATTATGTGGGCTCTGCTCTTTCTTGACTATTAGATAGGCTAAGAAAGAGAAGTTAGTCATGCTTGCTTATCACACAACCTTATGAGGACAGGATTAAAAGATCAAAGGGAGACTTGGTTTAATATTATAGAAAATGTAAGCTCCTCTTTGAGATGCCCTTTATCCACTCTCAATACTGAGATGCCAAAAATTCATATTCATTTCATTCCAGGGTTCAATATGAAATGGATGTCCGCACCTCTCATATCCAGCATGAGGGGGGATGTAAGTGTCTACTGATCTATTTCAAAGTGGAACCTTTAAGACCTTCATGTCGGCTCCCCGTTGATTACATGCGCTGGCTGAAATAAACACGAAAGCGAGTTTCAAGGGATCTTTGAACTGCACCAAGCTGAGAGGAAAGACACGCTCGCCGGGACTGGACGGCCCAACACAACTCCTGCCTTAATAAAAACATTCAGTAAGCACTCTATTATATACACTCAACCTCAGGTTATTCTCAAGCAAACACAACAGCTCTCAATACATGTGTTGGGAACTGTCTGTTCCCTGTAGCTGTTTAATAGGGACCCGAGGTTTTGGCATAGGGGATCAGAGAGAAAATGCAGCTTCACTGTCTGATCACCTCATGCTTGGGAATGTGCATGACGACGATAGGTCTGTAGCACGGGGCCAGCTCTATATGACTACCAAGTCGTGCCGTCTGAGAGCCTAAACTAAATGGTTACTTACAGACCTGAACCGCAAGTGGCATCTAAACAATGTGCTGCCAACTTTGATGCGCTCATTTTCTAATCTGGCCCCGGAGCATTCACATGGTCTGTTTGATGGCTTGTAGGAGCTGGATTTGGTCCTGTTGTCCAGCCGTAACATAAACAAGCCAAGTCTGCGCATTTTATTTTTCATTATAATCATCATTTATATGTCAGTCCATTAGGAAGAAGTGGAAACTTGAGAAAGAAATTATTTCATGCACTAGCACTAAAAGTACTGTCACTTCAGAGAAATATTAGTCCTTACAGAGAAGGTTTGGCAAATTTTTATGTAAAATACTAGCGACCAGTACTACGTACTTGGTACTTTTTGTACAAGTTGATAAATGAGGTGCCTGGTGCTGTAGTGGAGCCAAAGATCTCAGTCTTCTTCTTTGGTCTGCACAGGATCCATCAAGATAAGAAACAGACCAAAGGAAGCCTCTTATTATTATTATACCTAACTTGTGGTCGATGTCTAAGCCAAAGACTGGCCAATAAAACCCTGGAGTCCAGACTTTTAGTCAGGGAAGGGAGAGAGAGGAAGATAACGGACTTCAACCTTCATATTGTTAAAGGAATACTCCTTGATTGGGTTACAATGCCTCCAGACCAAACTGTTTATGTGTTGACATTTATGTATAGGGCAGTATAGGGAGGAGAGGATTATTATCTGAGCTACTTAGCTGTCAGCTACCTTTGTAATACAATTATCAACCACAAGGGTAATTGCAACAATAAATCAAGGAGTGTCCCTTCAAAGTAAACATTTAAATAAGTTCCCCCAGGAGCAGTCATGTCCACATTACATTTCACCAGCCCACATCTCACACAGAACAGCAACATCTCTTCCTAAGATAAACCTTCAATTCATATATGTTCAATTCATCGTATTGCATGGACTATCCCTAAGATACAAAAGAAAGCCTTCCAGTTCTCAGGTTCAGCTTGGAGTGAGCTACAAAACAACATGAAACTGTGTGAGCTCGACGCTTTGAACACGTTTACAGCTAAGGTTGAGGCTGTGGTTGTTAACGCAGCAGGAGGCTCTGTATCTCTGCCTGTTTCAGCGTGTAAATTGCTGTTTTATACATTATGTGTTTTATCTTTTATGTTTTGAATTCTGATATTGTGTTGGCCTGGTCTCTCTTGTAAAAGAATTTCTTTATCTCAACCTGGAAAAATAACGGTTGTATACTGTAAATAATATACAGTACACACTGTAGGTGTGTAATAGCAGTTGAGTGGACACTCTAGGTAGCGCTGGTGGTTGTGGGCTCAGGGGCTTCCTGTGTGTGTGGGGGTCCATTCTGTGAGGACAGGTGTGAATAGGGGAGTGGCTGGAGATCATTAGAGCTTGTTATTGTCCCCGCTGCCCCGGGGACTAAGCCTACTGGCAGCAAGTAAGGGAGTGAAGTTGGGGGGCGGGGGGGCATGGAGCCCCCCAGTGGGACCTGACAGATCTGCAGGTCTCGTTATCATCCACTTCTTCCCTACGGCCATTAGGCAGTTTAGCAGGAAAACGGCTACTAAAATATACATCTGTCTTGGTGTCAGCGCATCGCAGCTCTCCGCCGTCTGCACACTGCTGCCAATCGATTTAGTATTTAAATCACGGGTTGCCTCAGCCTGTTTGATGTGAACTCCTAACGAGCTCCGTCTGATGCTGGCGGAGACATGGACGTGCGGGAGGTTTACTGTCAGAGAGGCAAAACGCTGCTGCTGCTGCTTCGTCGTGTGTCAATAGTTTCCAAGGAGACAGTTTTGTTTGAGTAACTGCATAAAAGGTTCTGAAAAATGTGCCGTTCGGCAAGTCTTCCTTCCTTGAGTAGCTCTGACAGCGTTTTTGCCAACAGTGAATTTCTGTCTGAAACGGAGAGTTGGCGTCACATATGTCAACGCAGCTTTGCAGTTTGATACAAATAATATCACAGAACCAATATTCAGGACTAGTTTATTCAAAGCAGGCTGTCTGGCATACTGAGCATGGTGGCAGAGAAATAGGTTCGTCCACTTTGCACATTTAAATAAATATTACTTCAGTAGCGTGCACACATAACCTCTGCTAGGCTAATTTGAATGTATTCGTTTAATGGTTAGTAATGTTTTTGGATATCTTTGTGAAGCAATTGTAAAGAAATGTGTTTCGCATTTAAATGCTATTTCCATAACTGTGTTCACTTTTACTTCCTTAAACTTAAAGCGTGACCAATATTTACGTGTGTGTGTGCGTGTGTATTATTGCAGAGGGGGCCTATCTGATGAGATTAGCATGTGAGTGGTCTCTATTCCCCTGAACACACACATTCAACATGCAGACTCCCGCTGCTCTGCTGTCTAAAGGCCTTTTCACACTGAACACGAAAACACGAACACGGAAATGTGAAATTTTTGCACTCCAAAAACTGTAATGACCGCATGGGCCCTCTTCACTCCTACCCCTACTGGATAAGATCGTAGGCTCGCATTGTTCTCTACCCCACCTCTACAGCTGCTCATACGGTGTGCTGGGTCAGATATTTGGGGTTCTAGGGCCTCTATAGCACAATCCAGGATTGTACCTTTAATGTTACCATGTCCTTACTTATTATGTTTCCTGCTCTACCTCTTTCATCCACCTCCTCACGCTCGCGCCTCCTGTTTCTCCTCATCCAGCACACGCTGCCTCCTTCTGAACATCTCCAGTCCATAAACAGGGTGTGCCCCCCGCAGGCCCTTCCCTGGGGCAAGAGGGTAAGATTAAAACAAACAGCAGTTTAATCAGTGAGTCACGCTTCTCTCCGCTCAGCTGCCGACAGAAGGGAGGACTCTCCAGGACGGCAGGCGGGAATCAAAGCTTCCTCCTCACCACTCGCTGCTCCACCGATCCCTATCACAACAACAGAACCGGCAGAAACAATTATTTATTCCGTTTGATGTGGGGGTTTGATGTTACCCCACCTCCTCCGCTAGCTTCACCCCTCCGCCCCCGCCTCTGCCTGGCCCCACCCTTCCAGCTCTCTGGATCTTTTACTCCAAGGAAACAAGGTCATGTGAGACCCCCACCCCCGAGGAAAATGGGGTTTCTTTGAAAGTGCAGCAACTTCCAGAATCGTCGCCCATAGTTACATGGGCACATGGAAAGGCAGCTCTGATTGGTTGTTAACTTTTAAGCAGCTATCATGTTTTCTCTGTGAGCTTCTCTGTAGAAATGAAAAATGTAGAACGGGGATACACCTCTTTATTAAAGCATTCCACCCTTCTGTAATCCTACTTTGAGTGTGTTTGTCTATATAGTAGGTGTGCATGTGTGTGTAAGCTTGAGGAAATTACTTACTCATTAGCTAGTACAACTAGCACAATATGCTGAATTACTTCAGGTTATTAATATAATCAAATTAATCTTACTGACTCTTATGGGAATCATTTGGCCTGAAAATCCACTTTTTCTCAGGCTTACATTTAACTAGCGCTAATGTATTGAGCCATGACTATTATTGAGCCATGACTGTTTATGTTCATGTCTATCTATTTGTTATTTATGTTTGGTGTTTAGAACTTTAATCTCAAATGGAAAATGCATTTTCCTCTCAAAGATTATCTTTAATTAACCTTATGAGTCGGTACCTGCAGCCCATTCAGGTTGCAAAGGCAGTCCAGCTCCTCCAGGATGGCCCATCCATGCGTGCCATCACAAGAAGATTTGCTGTGTCTCCCAGTACAGTCTCAAGAGCATGGAGGAGATACCAGGAGACGGGCCGTTACACGAGGAGAGCTGGACAGGGCCGTACAAGGGCATCAACCAAGCAGTAGGACCGGTATCTGCTCCTTTGTGCGAGGAGGAACAGTAGGAGAGCCCTACATAAGGAGGCATATCCTTGGAGGGTCACACAGACCTCCACCTGCTAGCCAACGGTACCCTGACTGCTGTTAGGTACCTGGATGAAATCCTCAGACCCATCGTCAGACCTAATGCTGGTCTAGTTCCTCCTGGTGCAGGACAATGCCCGGCCTCATGTGACAAGAGTATGTAGGCCGTTCCTGGATGGCAAAGGCATTGATGCCATTGACTGGCCCTCACGTTCCCCAGACCTGAATCCAATTGAGAAACTCTGGGACGTTACACATTGGTGCATTCGAAGCCGCCAAGTAGCGCCATAGACTGTCCAGGAGCTCACTGATGCCCTAATCCAGGTCTGGGAGGAGATCCCCCAGGACACCATCCGCCGTCTCATCAGGAGCATGCCCAGACATTGTCAGAAGTGTCACATCATGAGTTGGGTGATGAAATTCACCCAGGTTGGAACAGCCTGTGATTTCAATTGTTTACTTTGATTTTTGGTGTGAGTTTGAATCCAGCCCTCAATCGGTTGGTGATTTTAGTTTCCATTGACCGTTGTTAAGTAATTTTGTTTTCAACGAGTTACACAACGTACAGTAAAGATTTTGATCTTTAATGTATTTAGTTTATCTAGACTTGATGTGTGATTTCAGTGTTCCCTTAATTTTTGAGCAGTGTATTTTTTTATATTGTTACTTATGGAAAGTAGCTCATTACTTTTACATTACTTTTCTTGGATGATAGGTGAAAATATCACTATAGCTTCACCTTGCCTTTGTTGGGGTTTTTGATATTCTGAAACCAAGATAAAGCATTGACATTGTGTTCTTTGTATAATTCGTTTTGTTACAACAGTCAATCATGTATTATACTCCGTAGGTACTTGACATCTGCAAATAAGTATTTTTAGGTTTTGGTTCTAGGAGCATGTACAGTAGCTCTTGATATACACCCCTCAAAGTTTTGCCACAGGGTCCTCGCCGGCCGCCTGAGGGCCCTTATTTTCCGTCCTCGACCACCGGAGGGGTCCTGCCGCCGCCGGGTCCTGGTCTGGCCACCTGAATGTATTTTCTAAGCAATTTTACAGACATACATTAGAAGCAGAAGCAGAAATACACTACAAATAATAATTAAAAAGAAAAAACACCCCCGCCCCCTTGCCCCACCATTTGATCGAGCCGACGTTGTATTCATATAACTTTGTTTATCGCCGGAATTATTGTCATATGTTAATTAGTGACACTGCATAAATATCGTAAAACATGCATAATATTATGTTGATACTGCACGATCAATGCAGTGCAACGTATATCATGAGCAAATTACAAGTGCAGGGTGGGGCATTCACAGGCAGTGTGCAAAGCAAGGCGGAGAAAAAGCCCAGAAAACGCAAGTAAAAATGCTCTGCCTTCAGTGTGTAACTGGCTAAATAGTGTGGTGACCCTCCTTTGCATTGCCCTGCCTCCCAGTGGCCAGATCATTTAGCAACACATCAATCAGAAGGATAGTAGCTTTAAACTCTGTGGACTAGAAAGTTGCATTTATACTGGTTCTTTCATTCACACATGGTATCCACATTCAACCCTCATCATGAAATAATCCCAAACATTTGAATTGTTGTTGATCTTATAGAGCCATTAAACATTGTGGTCAAATACATGGAACACACTCACATGCTAACGAGACCACAGCCGTTGAAATGTAAAAAGGACAGGCCGTAGAGTTGAGCAGATTCTAAAGCTCTTAGTGCTTGTTAGAATTATATTTTTTTCAATTTTATTAGTTTCTTTAAAAAAACGTGAGAGAGAGGCAGTGACTACAACATCCTGTAAAGTACTTG
Source organism: Percopsis omiscomaycus (assembly GCA_027575585.1). Lineage (NCBI taxonomy): Eukaryota > Metazoa > Chordata > Actinopteri > Percopsiformes > Percopsidae > Percopsis > Percopsis omiscomaycus. The sequence continues at coordinate 7,373,823 of JAODLI010000018.1, forward strand.
TGCTATATTTCAATTATAGCATCAGATTTATCACAACTAAGTAACAATCAACCCACAAAACTGTAAAGAGGCATGCTGAAAATTTTGCCATTTAAATCATGTCATTTAGCAGTGATATTGAGCTTGTTAAGCATTTCATTTTCTCTTTTATAAGGCTCTTTAATTTGCCTTTTTGTTTGACTTTCTCAAAATGGCCTTTAATTAAACTCTAGCTAATTACACAACTCTTGCCTGACTCCTGTATCCTGGCTGGCCGTGGGGAGGAGTACAATCTGGGGAAGCTAAAAGTAAAACTGCAGCTGACACCCAGACATTTAATGCTGTTTCTGGTCCAAACCAGCTCCCTATGAACATGTGCATTAGCAGACTGGCTGCATGTAATGAACATGTCCTAGACGTTGGAGCTTATTATGGGAAGGAACACAAATGCCTAAAATGTAAAATATGTGATAAAAGTAATGAAAATATACAATAACGGAATGTTTTTCTTGTATTTTAATTAATATTTATTTATTTATAAAATGTTTTACCAAAACTTCATTCTGTACTAGTTTACAAAAGCAATAACCTTTTCTTTATTCCTCCATTCAATTATTGTAAATAAATATGTTCACTCTTTATACATTAATATTTTTCATGTATAACTTTTTTATAGTTTTCTAAAATATTATTGATCTATAATTGCAATATATATTGAATACTCTTATCTGACTCTTAACTTTCCACAACCTCTCCTAAATAAATGTGCTATAAAACTAAACTGCCATAGTACAGTAACAAGTTCTTCAGGGCCTTTCTAGTGTCTCTCTTTCTGGGAATAGACAGCAGTTCTTTACAGCAGAGGACAGCAGTATGCATTTTCAGGCACACTTGAGGGGCATGGGGATGGGTAGCTTGAAGTTGTATAATCCCTGAACGCTGGAGCCATTAGCAGCTTTGACATGCCTACACAGTCCAGTGACTTGTCAGAAAACTGCAGAGCGATCTTCTCTGTTCTGTGTGAGAGGAGCTAGCAACTCAGACAAACGCTAACAAATCCCCCGGCTCTGGAGCAGACTGGTCTGCTGATCCCTGCTAGCTCCACTGAACACCGCAATTTTTCCATTCCTTCCAGCATGCTATGGTCTCTGAGGACCAAGAACAATAAAGAAGTGACTGTTTATCTCTAGATTTTTAAAGAAAAATGAAGGCAAAGGAAGAAAGGCTAACATAAACCTGCTGATTTTCATTTTTATTTTGGTGTGGCACTGCCTTAATCTGCCTTTCATTAGTGCCTTGCTTGCCCTGTTAGCAGGGCAGGCGTCTGGGAGACAGTCACTTTCTCACAGCCTGTGATGTTTGTAGATTAGAGGCTCTTTGAAGCCTGTGCACTCATTGCTGAAGCCTCAGATGGCCCATGCCATCTGTCAGATTGAAGCCATAGTAGAGGAATGGAGCTGAGACGCCCTCTGTTGATCCACGCATTTTTCTTTTATGTGTCACGTTAGGACGTCGTACAGAAGCCACACCTTTGTAATCTGCTGAGAGACTGGCAGCCGCAGCACACAAACCCACACCCGCAGACAGAGAGAATAATGGCGCTCGCTATTTCCTCCTATACCTGTGGCCAATGGTCTGTAAATGAGACAATTACTGCCATCCCCTTACAGTGATCGTTGATTCACTCCCACTGTGAAAACCCTGGAAACCACCTCCATGCTGCTCTTTATATTCCTGACCTCCAGTTAAATGGTTTGAATTGTTCATGAGCTTTAGGGAACGTATGCTTGTCATATAAACAACAGTGTAAGCCACCAGCCACCAGCTGAGCTGCTGGGATTTAACTTTTTTCAATAAAAATGCAAAAGGAAAATTAAGTGTGTCACAGTAAAGCATTTATTTACATTTTCCCCAGAAACCTTCTACAGAGACTGTGACAGTAATGCAGGGGCTATTTGATCTATGACCCCAAAAAGAGCTGATTGAAAACCCTCTCCTGCAAGCACAAAGCAAGGAACCACTTCTGTTAACAGCCTACGTAATGGACCTGTAACAGCATGGGAGCAGAGGTAGGTGGGTGGGCGGTGGGGGCAGTGGAACACACAGGTTTATTTCGGATTGTGAGCACAGTTCAAAATGAAATTCCAGCTTCAAGACCATTTATAGTTTTTTTACAATCACTAACAAGCATTATTCAATACTTTTCACACAGATGTCCATACCAACATTCAGGTGGGCGTAACAGTTCATTTAATGCCCAGAATGCACCTAATCCACACCTAATCCCACTCCACGTTCGCCTAGTGTGTCTGTTTTGTTTCCTAGTGTTTAAAGTCCTTCTTCCAGTTATCAGTCTCACCTGTTTCCCATTCCCCAAGGGACAGATTTGTACATCCCAAATAAAGCATACTAAATTGCGTGGGCATTCTAAAATATTGAAAATTGAATTTCAGTACGTGGTACTGGTTATCTACTAATAATTATTGTGTAAATGACAACATGTGTAAACACCATGGAGGCAGCATTTAAATGAGGGGTTGCGTGTTTTAATTGTTAAGCCATGGTTTCATTCAGTGCGTCCTGAGTACGTGAAAATTGTACATGAAAAGTGCTTGGGACAGCACACATGAACAAATCCGATACAAAACTCTGGAATGACCCTAGACGTAGAGTTGCAAGAAGTTTGGGCTTGGCAGGTGTGGCGTGACTCCTTCTTGCTACGGCCCTGTGCGCAACACTTGGTTGTCACTATGAGCTGAAATTGCGTTCAGGCTTGATAGTTCACATTGCGTGTAATAAATTAATGTATACAATTGAAACGCTCCAAATTGCTTATTCATGTTCATTATGGCAAACGTAGTAAATGAACAATACGGTCATCTTGCACTTTTGAAAGACATCATCCTCCTTGCACAGCGTTAGTAGATCAGCTTATATGTAAACCTTTAGTAAATCTGGTCCCTAGTGTATTTAGTCTCCCGCTGGTTCCAGCACCCATGTCAGCTAGCCGCTATCTTGCTTGCTCCCAGTCTGCTAGGCTGCTAACCCAATCATGTCTCTGTGGTATACCTCCTGCCAGATCCCATTCCCTAAGATCCTGGGAGTCTCCTACCTGGGGAACGCGTCTGGCAATCAGCCATCTCTCCTCTGGCCGACGTCTCACCCATTCTTGAGCCAGAGTCTGTTCAAGCATCTCCAGTTGCAGAGTGGGCTTCCGAGCCTGAGAGTGTTCCCGGTCCTATCCCAGAGTTGGTTCCAGGCCCTGTTGCCGCAGAGGCTGTGCCTGCCTCTGGGTAGCCTGTTCCTGAGTCTGCTCGCGCTGCCAGATCAGCCAGAGCCTGCTCACGCCATGCCATACCAGTTAGAGCGGGCCTGCGCTCAGACAGAATTAGAGTCTGCTCATGCCATGCCTGTACCTAATCAGGTCCCAGAACCCGAGGGGCTCCTGATTCAGAGGAAGTTTCTGCCCACATGATTCCAGTTACCGAGGTGGTTCCAGTTCTCGTCCTTGAGTTGGTTCTTGCCCTTAGTCGACGTCAAGTCTGCCAACAGCCGACGCCAAGTCTGCCCGCCGCAGGCCTCCTGATGGCCCCCACATGGGTCCTGCATCTGCCACTGGCACCCTGTCAACCTGGAGGGATTCCGTCGCAGGCCTCCTGTCCGTCCCCCGGAGGGGTTCCGCCTCCGCCACAAGCCTCCTTACCGGTTCCTGAAGGGGTCAGTCTCCACCATCGGTCTCTTCTGTCTGCCCAGCCTCCAGGCCGCCCCTCCAGAGTGGTCCCGTCTGCTCGACCGGCCACCGGCCCGCCCTCCTGAGCAACCTTGCCTAAGGATTCTGCCTTCTGGCTTTTCTCGACCTTGGCTTTCACACCTACTGTACCTTGTTTGGTCCTCTACCTTGTTTTGTCCAGACCTTAGGACTTTTCACACTGCAAATGAACCAAACCATGATTCAGTTTGGTCCAAACCAAAATAGCAGGTGTCAAAGGTGCCTTGCTGACTTTTGGACCAATTACAGAAAGTTGAGAAAGGCATTAGACAATAGAAGAAGAAAAAGAAGCAGAAGGTCAAAAGGAGCCGTGGTAGCACATATGGAGAGGAGGAGACAAAGTATTTAATTGTAATTTTGTTCTGTTTACTTTTTGCCTGCCTGTTTACACATTATTTTGCTTGATACCTGCCTGTTTGACTTCTCCTGTGGATACCCTGTTGCCTGCTGGACTTTACTAAATCTATCTTGAAATCTGTCCTGTGTCTGCGCTTCGGTCCTACTCCAATACCTGACAAGTATAGAATACTGTTCTACAGGAACAAGAGATAGAAATGCTTTTTGCGTTTTAATCACAAAATAACAATAGCACGAGAAAACAACCTGTGCGTGGCAAAACAATAACTGACAACTCCTCACTCCCCACTTCCCAGCTAAGTAGAGCAGGGAAGTGAGGAGATGA
>JAODLI010000018.1:7378352-7402232 GCA_027575585.1 Percopsis omiscomaycus
AACCCCCCCCCCCCCCCCCCCCCAAACCTTATTGGCTACACTTCTATCCAATGTCTGCTTACCTGACTTGTGACAAGACTCCCCCTGTTATCTTTGAATCTTACTACATAAGCAAAAGTTTTACCTATTGTTGTCAGATATGACGTTGGTGGAGCATGACGCATGTGAAGCTAACGTCCGTCCGTCCGTCTATTGCATTGTTAAATTGTTAAACCTATTTCTATTCACCTTCAAGCACGGACTGGTCTTAGTTTGTCTGTGGTCATTTTTTCCATCATGACTTTAATTGTGCTTGTGACCTAGAACACAACATAGCATTTAATCCTTAGAAATACCAAATTTAGGTAAACCGGGTACCTTTGAGGCTACGATGAAGAGCGTGGTCTCTGCATTGAGCTGCGCCAGGGTTTTGGCAATGTGTGTTCCATCAATGTTGGACACAAACCACACACGGGGCCCCCCCTTTGAGTATGGCTTCAAGGCTTCAGTCACCATCAGTGGGCCCTTAAAGTCAGAGCCAATGAATTGAACCAACACAAAGGAATTAAACGTGAATGTTGAAACATTTCTTCACTTACAAGATCAGACCCACCGATGCCCACATTGACAACATCTGTGATGGCCTTCCCAGTGTAACCCTTCCACTCGCCACTCCGAACCCTCTGAATACCAGAAGAACACATGGAAAACATAATACACATATATGTTTGCATTTAATTTGTTGTAAACTGTATCAATCTGTAATGAGTTGGAATGAGGTGATGAAAGATCAGGCCAAGAAATCCTCTTCCCTTTGCAGGTGTTCCTGATTTCAGAGGCCCAGTTGTTCAGAAGTAATCTGATCAGATTTCGGCTATCGGATTGGATCAAATCTTGAAAATAGGTTGTTCAAAAGAAAAAAAGGATTCTGATATCGGATTAGATCACCTAATCCAATTTTGGTTTTGATCTGGACCAAACCTTCAGTATGTGTTGTTTAACCCTTTTTAGTAGGATTGGGATACCTTTGATCCAACAAATCTGGATTATCCTAATCCCAACAGAAGAGTGGATTCAGTGTGATTTGAGGAACAAAATAAAACTTGTCAAATACTACAGTGACAGTGATAAAGTAGAGATTACCTACTTAAGTACTTTTAGTTAAAAAAAAGGATTCTGTCCTTATAAAAGAATCCCCCAAACAGCTGTCAATATCAAACAAAAAGAATATATTTCATTTTGACTGTCACTGATCACAGTGCATTAGTTACAATGACACAATCATTAGAGGTGAACCAGTCAAAAGTAGTTTCTAACAATTGCATCCCTTATTGCACATCCAGTCCCACATTCTGGGAGAATGCAGGAGGTATTGTTTTATTGTGCTGTTTTATAAGTGACCCCACAGGTGACGTAAAGTGACTTCCCACTGGATATTCTACCTGTTGTTCTTCATATAGTTAGTATCCTACATTGTGATATGTAGTCCTATTTAGAGCACTGGTAATCCGGATTTGGTAATCTTGAAAAGTTTTTATCTGGATCAGGGTAATCTAATCCAATGTTGCTTTGAAAAACCGGCACAAATGTAAAATGGATTACTTGATCCTGGATAGCAAAACATGGGATTTCCAAATCCGGATCATTCATGGATTTGTTTTAGTGGTGAACCAGAGTGGCCGTAACAAAGGTTACAGACCCCTCCTGATTGACATCACTCACACTCTTATGTCAGTTTTGTTGCACCTTTAAAGGTGGGATAACTGACAGTCTTCATGATTGTATACAGTTATATATATACAGTTGTATACAGAGTATACAGTTGTATCAGATTCTACTCACGTGACAGAAGCCCTTCATCTTCTCTAGGACCTTGTTGACATCTGGCATAACGTCTTTGCCGCCAACCATGATGGGAGTGTTTGAGCGGTTCCTCAAAGCCACATGAAGCACGGCGCGGCCCTGCATGCACATAAACACACATATATGTTTGAGATACGTTTTATTATTAGTCTTGTATTGTTGTTATCTATTAAAAGACTGTAATATTAACACAATTGTTCCCTTACCACTAGAAAGCCAAAAACAAATAAAATGTTTATTTGTATAGTTTCAGTGAAGAGATGGAGTGCAACATGATTTGGAATCGCTCACCTCAGTGAAGTTAATCTTCTCTCCAGAGAACATCTTCTCTCTGGAAGCTTCAACCCCCCTTGACTTGGCCTACAAAAGATGAAAAATAGATCCATTCATTGATCTCGACATATTATCTATCGGTAGCCTGTGTAATAATCTTGGGCTCATAACTAATGATAAAAGCAAGAATTATATCCCTATCAAAATATAAAGCCATTCATCAGGTTTCCTATTATAATATACCCACTTTCATACAATTGGTAAAAGCCATTGTGACACTAGACACAGCTGTGTGGTAATACAAGAGCTAATGTTTAATATTTGCAAGGAATAATAGGACCTCAACTAGACAATAGGTCTCATTTTGAGACTAGACAATCTCTTATTTTGGACAGCTGCCCATATCAACTGATGGAGACAATGCTCATAGGAAATATAGTACACCTTCAGTCCCATGGAATATACCACCTTACCAGCTCAACCAAGAGCTTCATGACCTCATCAGTGATGAGATTCTTGGAATAGTCCAGAAGGATGTCTCCATCATCAGTCTTCAATGTTGTACTGTTAAAACACAGGAAATACTAAAATAATCAAGTCTATGTCATATATACATGATCACAGTCTCAAAGGGTAGCACAGGACCATATTTTACATGTGGTCCTGGAAACAAGCAACACCCCCGATATCTTCTCCATAAAAGATCTTTATACTGTAGGTCTGTGGTATACAAATACAAAAGTATGTTAGCTAATAGAGCAGTGGGATTATGTATGAATATATTTTATATAGTATTGTTTTTAAGTTAAAGGTGTTGGCAGACCTGAGCCTGGTGTGCTAGCTTTTTATTTCAATTTGCATGAGTCTTGCATGAGTACTGGCATTATAGCCTACCACACCAGTGCACAATTAACAGTTTTTATTTTACACATTTATATTGATTATTAGTGGCTACTAAGGTGCAATTAGTGACAATAATGTATAATAATGACAGCATGTAAACACATAGATTAGCCTACATATTTAGTAAACTCCATATAGTCAGAGTTCTAACATGACAGATACCTGAATTTGTTGAACCTCTCCTTATCAGCATCAAACATATGCCTCATGTTGAGGTTCAGGGCATGAGCTGTGTGCCATTCCTGCAGCTTCTGAAAGGTGGGGTCGTGTGTGAGTCCCATGTTGTCAAGAGGGGCTTGCCGTGGTCCGTTCTGCTAAACTAGCCTGGCTCAGTGGGACCAACTAGGTCAGAGAGAACCTTTTGAAGGGCAGCCAGTCCAAAGACAGACTAGCTCCTCCTACAAGTGGCACTATATTCAGAGATTGTGCATGCCACACCTCCACACGATCTCAGAGTGTGCACGTCGATAGTAGAGGGTCACCACCACATCATCAGTAGTAGGCTACTCAGTGTTCTGTAACAGAAGAAGTAAAGTTAGATTAACTGTTAAAATGATCGCATCTGCTTGTTTTGACTGCAATGTTAATGAAATTAAGGATTGTGTTGTTCGACTCGATAAAGGGATTAGGAAGATAAACATGAATACGGTAGATGGAATGATATAAAAAGTATTTTTGTCGCCCTCAAGTGTTAAAATAATAATATCAACCTTACTTACTTTATAACTAAAACCGACCGCTTGGAGGCGATAAAATCCACAACTTTGTTGTCAGACGCAACAGTTATTGGCTGCAACCAGCACCACTGAAAAGTTTCGCAGGAAAATGTCCGCATAGAGTAAAGATTGTGTTTAAACGAAGTAATCTGTTATTTTTTAGTAAAAATTATGTATGAATAGTGTCAGTGAATAGTGAATCTCGTTAGTTAGGAGAATTGTGTCAATTTTAGCAGTGTTTTGCCATAGAATTACTAAAAGGCGCCCCTACCGTTTAGACAGCGCCACGTCTCATCCGCTCACACAGACAGGGGATTCGCTGTCAAGAGGGTGGATGCACAGAGCTGGTGAGCGATGTGGTGATTAATTAATGTTGCTAACACTTTACCTTGTCTTTTACTGTCTGTCACTACCGGTACAGTGGCATTGGCATTTGTTACCGGAATCGAAATTTAGAGCACACTAGTTACATTTGCTTGCGCTCCTCCTACTCTGAATCGTGTCGCAGAGAGCTAGCAGGGTAGCTAACCCTAGCCAAGTTAGCTATGTAGGCAAGCTGACTGGGATACTGGCTAGTACCAGGCTAGTACCAGTATATCGACCAAGCTAGCTAGCAAGCAACTGGGTCTTGACTGCCACTGTGGCCGTTGGCGAGTGTCAACCGGCGAATGCAAAGGACATAACGTACCGGTCATCTGGGCTCAGATATTGCAATGTTTTTTTTGTGTAATTTAGGTTTTGTTTGTGTTTCCCGCGACGTTGCATTGACACCTCGAATGGCTGTCCGGCGAAAATGTATTTTGGGCGTTAAAAGGCCGTATTAATAGCTTGCGACATAGTGTTCCCATGATTTGGGCCATGTCATCTCACAGGGAGTTTCGGTGAAACTGGCTAACTGCGCTTGCGGGGATTCCATTCCACCTTCCTGCTAAATAATGATCGGATTCCTAAATTGTCTATTGGCAAGTATAACTAACCAACGAGTAAGGTTGGTGTCTTGTTTATATGGCTATTCGTGCTGATCAGCGCGTCACTGGATGTCGTTGCCTCTATTAAAGGTTAGATAGCAATTAAATAACCAACATGATTGAAGAGTTAACAACGACGTATGCAAGGGATTCATTAGTAAAACACTGTTTTCCGTTCTGGTTTCAGATAGATGGAAATGCAAGAAAACGATGATCTGTTAATGAAAATAGTTTTCTGCTGAAACGTACTGAAGCAATGGGGGGCGTTGCCCTTGTCTGTATTCCATAATCTTTGTTTTTTCACTTCACATACAAAAATCAGGTTAGTTACAAAATGTACAAGAAAATAGTAAGTATTCTCTAAGATAACTCATCGTTTACTGACTTGGCTGAGTTCGAAACCAGTCACGCTGGACAATGAAATAGACTTATTAACCATCTAACCTATAATTAAGCAAAGCCTGTTTATGTTTCAGCTTCAGCCTTCTCCATATTCCAGTGTTGGGAGATATACAATTTTCACTGCTGCTGCCTATTGGCATCAACTGAAATATTGGTGTAATTGATAATGTGTTTTACAGTTTTATCAGAAGGGCTGTTGTAACCAAAGTTTATAAATATCATCTTGCCAAAATTATGTGTATGCTTTTCTTCAAATGAAATTCAAAGTAGTGTACTAAAAGTACTTTTTTAGTGTGTGTCGAGAAGCTTCCATTTAATTCAAACTCGTGTAGTTCCGAACAATGAAGTTGTTCATATCTAACCAGCAATGTTATATAGTCCTTTAAGCACAGGAAGCCTACTTTTTTTCCTGTTGCTAGTAGGCTTATAGGGCTTTAACAGGCTCGGCCTACGCTTACATTCTGATATCTGCCACAGCTGTGTCACTATGGAAATATATGCTTTGCTCTGCAAAATTCCTCAGTCTTTGTGAATGCAGTCTGTCTGCAGGCTTAGACCCTGTTCACACTAGCACGGTTTCGTTTGAAAATGCATCTTTATTTCTCTGTTTTGGCCTTCCAGCCACACTAATCTTCTGTTATCCAGCTCTAAAACCCGGAGCTTTTCAGAAACACTTTCCCTAGTGGATAAATCTGAAGATGTCAGATTAGCTGCCTAGTATGGACAGTGAAATAGGATCACATGACTATACTATTTTGGCAGTGGTAGGATTCTTGGCGGGGAGTAAAATAATTGCACAACACCGGACCAAGCTCGCTACCGCCCATAAGCAACAATGCTTTTTAATGCAAATACTATACCAAATGTAGACCTATAATAAGAACAGACTGATAGATTGTGTGTCTTCGTAATGCCATCCTTGTTGCGAGGCTGTTCCCCTCCTGTTCTGCATCCTCAGATGACAGATAATGTTTTTTATAGAGCTCCAGTATGTCACCATATTGGCTCTGGCATGTCTCCCAGTGCGTATTTTCCACAGCTTTTGCGTAGCAGAAGTGTTGTTCCGTAAGCAACAAAAGTGGAAATGACACAGAGGAACTGTGTATGTGTTTAGCAACCTGAGCATGCGCAGTTCAATGACGTATGCGTTTCCCCCCGAAGTAACCGTTACTGTATAGACGTGGATACTTTTTTAAACGGAGGCGAAAACGCTGTTTTTACTGTATTGTTAAAAATGTGCCCGTGCTAGTGTGGATGTGGCCTTAGTCAACGCCATGTCTGAATAGCCAGCACACAGGTGCTTAGACTTGAGTTGTTTCTGTCATGGATGTTTTTCCATATCATATGGTACCAGGAGTGACTTGTTTTCCTTAGTTGAACATTGACTCCGGATGTGTCTGTGGGGAAGTCAACCTACAGTCACAAGATCGCTGTTTGCTAATCCTCAGGGTGGAGTGTAGCTCAAGGCTATGTTGTACCAGTGCTCGCTATCGCCACGAGCCAAGATGATACTTTAGGTTCAACAAAGAAGTATTCTACTGTTACTTTCTCCTACTCCACAGTTTTTAGATTGTGTAGTTGAATGTCACAATAGAGTCTTGGGGGGTGGGAGTGGAAATCCAGGTCACATTATAAATGAGGAATTCTAATGTTAGGATCCAATTTCATCTTCTGTTTAATGCTGCATTAGTAAACATTAGGCTAGTTGGCAAGTTCAGTAATTGTTTCTCTTTGTTTGCATTCTGCTTATTTTACATGATCTGTCTAAAATTTACTTTGAGCATCTTCTATTTACATGCTTGTGTTTACCCAGATGAACTTTGCAATTCTGGGAAAGCTGTCTCCCTGAGAATGGTGCCAGGTGTGAGAGGAAGGAACCTAAATGTTACATGTTAGATAGATGGATAGATTAAGAACAAAGCATGAAAGAAAGGAATAATCTTCCACATCTTAATTTGATATGTTATTGTAGCTAACATGATTTATGATATTAGGGAGGATGGGGAGTCTGTACAGCCTTTTAGTTTTATTATGCTGACAGCAGGACAGACAGAATTGAAATGGGAGAGTGTCTCCCTGCAGGACACAACTCCAGGCCAGTAGGATTAAACCACCTGACCACCTTTGGTAGTTAAAATAATGTGATGCTTTGTTAAAGACATTTGTTTGTTATGACACGTAGCTGTGTCGGACTTGAATTGGAGTCAATTAAATCTGTAAATTAACTTGCTGAATACACTGACATACATGGTGCAAGGTAGGGATGTCACGATACGAGACATTTTGTAGTCAATACCATTACCAGTGAAATTTTCAATAGAAAATACTTTACAAATACTTTTTGTTCCTTTATGCACATTTATCCATGTAGTTCTACTACCAACTGTAGCAGGTAATAAACAGCCACGCTGCGTCTCCCTGTCGGTACTGCATGTGGTCCGTGTAAAAATTAAAACGATGGCAATTATTTTATTTATAAAATATAGGGGTGGACGGTATAAAAAGTAATATTTTACCTACGGTATGAATTTTGACTATACCATGCTGACCGGTAGAGCCCTCACAGAGGCAGCAATGCACTAAGCGGGCCTAGTCTGCCAGAAAGAATAACGGACACGCTCTAGCCTACTACATACGACAAAAATGCATTGTATCCCTTTGTAGCCAAGCTGCTTTGTAGCCAAGCTGCTTTGTAGCCAAGCTGCTTTGTAGCCGTCGCTTGTGGGCATGCCTGCCCAGTTGTCAAGTTGCTGAGCATACTAATTTCAATGAACACCAGGCGACAGTTGTCACTGTAGCTGGCTGTAGCTGGCTCAGTGTTTCCCATTAATAACCTAGACTGTGGCGGCATTTGAATGGCAATTTACTTCCATGATATGGCCTTCCTTCCTATATCTTGTGAACTGCGTTAAACTGTGTCTCGTTTACCATGCTTTGTGGCTGTGCCTTTTTTGCCATGTCATCACCATTCATATCTATACAATGTGTTTATGATTAAATTATTCACTAGAGCACAAAGTTCTTCATAGGTCTATCCTCTTAATTCTGCTCTGAAAGTGCACCGGATTGATGTTTTAACATGCAGGGGAGCATGCCCTCGCACCCCCCACAGGGTCCGTGGTCCACCCTCCATAGTCTCACAAAATCCTGTGGAGGAAACACAGCTGGCTGTCGCTGGTGGTGTGAATGCACAGTTACTCTTGTCTTCTGGGAAGCCACCCCTAGGCCTAGCTTTCCGCCAGCTATTGGCCCCACAACCGAATATTCCCAGGCCCGGCGGGGTACATGAACGCTGGTGCACCTCGCAGACAGTCACACCATACAGGAATGTAGGCTAAGACTGTCTTGAAAGTGTCAAGTTATGTGATACTTTACACTCTTTTGGCCCCTATTGGTAAATTATTTTTTTCCCACTCCATATTCCATGGGGACATCGGAGTGGCGTCTGCTACATTGCAGCGCCCATGGGGATGCCCTGTTCAAGTACACTTCTGCAGTATGGATGTTATCTTACGAACATTTATGCCCCTAATCAAGACTATTGTAAAAAGGTCTGCTCTGATTGATGCGTAGCTAATACCTAGGCAGTAAATTACACATCCATAGGTCAGTATGGTGAACTGCTCTAAGGCACTGAGTTCTAATGCTTTAGTCGAAATCTTTAGATGCCACGGTATCATACAATCTATGTGGTTATATGTTGGGTATAAAGAGGCCTTGCGTTTTCATAATTTCTGCCTCAAGTTCTTGGCCTATTTATTCGATTTCATCATGTAAAAATAACAGGCCTAGATCTTCTACTTCCACAACAGTTCCAGATCCTTTGTTACTTTCACCCTGGCTAAATATAGCAGCCCAGTGACTGGTATGTTGTAGGACCAGAGACCTCAGTCACAGCCTTTACACTATAGGCCCGAGAGAACCTTCCTTCCCCATAAGTCGACAGCAGCCTTTTGTGAATGGAGCTGACGTTGGTTCTTTATCGGAGTCCCTACTTGTTAAACCCAGTGGTTTGCTGTACAGCCATGTTCTGGGGAAAACGTGAGCTAAGTCACGTTCTTTTCATCAAATCCATTGTCATCAGCAGATAAGTACGTTTATTAAGCCTGTATTTCGTCTCTTGTGTGGTATCAGGTGTGAGACAAGAGCACCGATGTTGAAATGTGGGCCTACGGAGGGGTCACTTACCTCTTTGTCCCTCAAGCATTCCCTTTTGTGAGCAGCCTGTCTGCTATTTTTATTGGCGCCATAAGATACTTACAATGTCTGTTATGACGTTACAGGTTAACCTAATATTATCCTCCCTGTGAGCTGATGGGGATGGTCATTGCTGCCTTCGTGTTCTAGGGCTGCAACAACCAATCGGCGTTGTCGACAATCGAATTTCATTATCGATTAGTTGGTTTATGTCAAGCACACTGTTCTGAATTTTGTAAGTTTAATAATTAGTTGTATTCTAATATATAGTGAATTGTTTCTTTTTAATCTTATTTCTCGGTTGTTACATTATTCACGCAAGTTGCGCGATTCAGCTAAATAGTTTACGTGAGACTGTGCACTACACGCGGACGTCATTCACTCCGGCACAGTGATACCATGAGTGGTACGCTGCTGTACATACTGTATGTGATTGGTTGGAGACGATGTAAGTAGTTTTATATATTGCATATGGTTACCAAATTGGTCTGTTTTATCCCTACACTTGCTAGTGTTGCATTGTGCGAGCATTGTACATGATAATTCTAGGCCACGATAAACGTCCTCACTGCCCCTGGTAATAGGACTATATTACAGAGATACAGAGATCCCGCAATAATGATGTTGTGTTGATTATTTACCTCAGCATCGCTCGTTGATAACAGATAGGTGCTATCCAGCTTGTGGCATAGCCTATATGTGTCTATGGCTTGTGGTGAAATTAAGTGCTGAATAATGAATGAACATCATCGTTTTTTATATTCATCTGTATGGTTTAGGCTACATGTCATGATCTTTTTATATTATCTTGTCAGTCTGTTTCTGACAATATTGTGTTGATAGCCTACCCCATAGTGGCCGCCGAACGCCTCACAGAAATCTACTGTGTGGCCGGCGGAGATACACATTTGATATAATATAACCTTCATGAAATAATACTGTGGATACATCACTCTGGTGACAAGCTTCATCAAAACATCACACCCCTATTCCGCCATTCCAGCTGTCCCTTTTACACAGACATCGTTGCGACTCTTGTGACTACCACCGCTAAAATGATAATCACGATTATTTTGATCACGAATATTTATCACGATTATTCATTGACTAAAAAGAAATGGTATAATCGCTGTAACGGAGGTAATGTTAGCGCTTGATTTAATATGCAGCGGAGTTTTCTATGAGGGGAGCACGTATTTTAAATGTCAAGATCGCAGTCGATCATGTTCATTTAATTGTGGGAAGCCAAAATTGTGATCGAGATCAATATTCGATTAATTGTGCAGCCCTAACAATGGGTATTTCAACATGTGTGGTTTCAGTTTATCTGGCAACGATAATATCGTTAATTGTCGTTTTTCTTAGTTATATCGTCAGTAGGGGAATTTCAATATTGCCCAAGCCTAATTTACATGGAAATAGTCTGTTTGACTAATGTGGTTAGCGTCTTAATAGGCAATTCATGTTACAGTTCTAGCATATGGCTAGGCTAGCAATGTTGCTTACCTCATGGTTGCAAGAGATAACTTGGCTAATATCTAAGTGATATGTGACCTGTTACACATTGTTTATATATTTGTTCCTGCAATATGCAGATGTGTATTCCTAATAGGTATATTATGCTATAATGATGATAATGTTATTAGGTCAATTATCACATTACTGTTCTATAACCAATTGAACAGGTTAAGCCACTGTTATTCATACACTGTTTTATTTTAGAAACTGAACCTTCAAATCTATAAATCGGTGTACCTGTGAACCCTATAATAACAATCAGTGTATTAAATACATTCAACTTTCACTGATGGCTCCGTGCTCTCTAATAGGAGAACTGAAGAGGTGTAAATAGTCTTCTTGTTAGCGATCATATTCAGGGTCGAAACCCAACATATGCTGTGACATGTCACTTCATTGTAATGAGAATTTTAATTTCTTTTATTTATTATCTGGGGGGCTTTATAAATACACTTTTTTTTTTTTACATCTTTTTTTTTTGTAGCCATTGTTATGTGTTTTTAATGCTTTGAAAACCTGTTCAAACCTGAAAACACTGCACTTTGTATTTCATGCATTTTATGCATAAATACATCTTGGGGAAAAATATTTTTGTATATGAATGTTGGTATTTTTTTTTAAACAAGCCAACTATTCGATTAATCTGAATAATAATCGGCAGACTAATAGATTTATCATTATAATCATTAGTTGCAGAACTTGCAGCCCTAGAAAGCACCCACAAAATATGTGGATCACTTGCACTATAAATATATAAAATGTGCCATGCTCGTATATGATACTAAATCATAGCAATGGCTTATTCTATTATTACATTTTCTGTCTTTCTCTTGGAAAGTCTTGTAGTGCTGTATGTAAGTGTGTATTTGTCTGTATGTTGATATGAGGAGTTCAGAGCCTGCCACAATTCTCTCCTTGGCCTAGCAAAAGCTGGTTGAGCTCCTGTCACACAGCTGCTTGTGGCACTTGTCCTGTCATTTGGCCTGACCTCCGCTCCCTTCCCGCTGATCCTGCAGTCCTCTATAGACGGTCTGCCCTGTGAAATGTCCCCAATGGATTAGCTCACCATAACAATCATCCAGAGGAGTGGCCTATGTTAGCCAAATCCTACCATGTAAATCTGGCTATATAAACCCTATTTTCCCCCTTAAGTTTAACACTAAGGCATAGCCAAAAAACTATTGAAGTTATTATTAAATGGTAAACGAAGCTGTTTTTTCAGATAATGTTTGGTTTTACCCACCTGCGTTTTAAAGAAATGAGTAGAGGTTTTCTGAGGAGGTGCATTCCTTTGCTTCATTGGCAACAGATGTAGAGGAGGGCATGTGTTTTTTTTTTTTTAGCAGAACCTTTTTGGAGTGTCTAAAAACGGTTCGTTGTGGAGTGTAGGGCAGCTGTTTGGCCTGAGGAGGCTGAAATAGACTTCACGAGGGAGCTAAAGTCGAGCCTGTGGCTTGAGCGTCACAGGGCCTGTTTGTATCGCACGGCGGCAAGCGGATAAGGAGCTGTCAGCATGAATAACAGTCGCCCCATCTTGGCAATAAGCTGTCGCACGGAGACGAGTCCCTACCTAACAACAAAAAAAGTGCGAGCAGGGATGTCAGCCTGTAGGTTATGCCTTTAAATAATTGTGTTTAGCGGTTCGATTAGTGTGTTTCCATGTTTATAGATGGATGATTGAATGACCATTGTGACCAGCCTTCCAAATCTTCCAAAAAGTGAAGCGAGGACAACCAACAACCATGTCCCTATTCTTCTGCATTTGGTTGGCAGCTGCTTGCAGTCATATAGTTTGGCTGAAGGCTCACACAGACAGGTAAATCATACTGTGGAGCTTTGCGTTTTTTAACTGGCGACAGAGAGGTTGCTCTAGGAAACCTAACCCCCTTCCTGTTGGAGCAGCTGTGCCTCACTTTGAGTGGGGAAACGGTGCTAACATTAGCGCTAACGATGTTAACATTAGCAGCGAGAATGGCCCCTGCTGAAGGAAGGACATTGGACCGAGTTGGCCAGCAGCCAGCTCAGACCAGGGGAGTCTCCTGTCACATGTGTTTGTTTGGGTGCGATCTCTAGTACGATGGGCCTTGCAGCAGGAAGCTGGCAGCCAACAGACAACTATGAGAACTTGCAGGCCTCATTAATATCTATGCTGCCTGTGAACCTCTGAGTTTTACATTAAGGGAGGAAAGGTGAATCTTACTGATGTAATTGGATACATTTTATCAGCTTTGTGTAAGCAAACGTGTATTAGTACTTCTCAGTTGATTTAGAGTTTAAAATCCTTTAAACATAAGTGGCCTTAAATAGTTTGGCTTTGTGTTGTCATGAGTATTCAGGAAGAAAACAAAAACATTGTTACAATTACTATGTCTGAGTTGAGATGAATTATCAATTTAAACCCACCATAGACAAGACTGTTGCATTCTGATTTGAGTTTGTGGGTTGTACCATGTGGTACGTAGTGAATGATAAGGCTATTGCCAGGAGTCCCACTATTCCTTGATTCGATTACCTCTAAAAACATAAAATACAAATGTCAAATGTTTACAACGATTAGAAATACCGAACTTATTCTGTATTTGCCTTTAGCAATCAGATATGCTAATATCGCTTTGGCAACAACATTTAGTTGGGATTTCCTAACCAGTTAGATGTAGTTAAAACAAAAGCTGTCACTACATTGCAAAGAAACTCAGAAGTTGTCCCGTAGGGCCTTTTTAAGGCATAAATAGAATTGAAGTTGTGTCCAGTGTCCCCAGAGAGACTGTTAATCTCTTCCCCTCTTCCAGGTTTGAGTCTCTTCTATTCACTGTCCAAAAGTGGGAAAGTTTCAAAGCCAGGGTGTGTGGTTCCAGCCTAGACAGGCTCAGGTTTCCTGTTTACCTCTTCAGAGGCTAATATCCTATTTACTGTGTCAACTCGCAGGCATTGTGGGGCATCTGGCAGCTTCTCACTCAGGCTGGTTAGCTGTGGGATTTAGAGGCTGCTAGGTCACTTCTAAGCTGCTCCGTCAAAGCACTGCTGGGTTATAGAAGACGAGTCACGTGTGCTATTCTTCCTGTGATGGAAAACCAGAACAGAGGCCTCCTTTTTAAATACAGGTCAAGTTTGGTTTTAAGGATTTTAATACACATCTTTGCTATAAACTGTATCAAAGATGTAAACGTAAAAACATTATTTTTTTATCATTATTAAGTGACTTCAGTAGGCTTCGTTTCCTGCCTGCTTAGAGAGATCACTAACCTGTGACCACAATGTTTCCCACTCTGAACATACGAATGCCTGGAAGATTCTGGCTGGGCTACACAAATGAGTAAAGGTCACAATATATACCTGTAAAATTAGAGGAATTAAAGACGGAGCCATCCGTAAAGTCCAAACAAAGAAGGAATAGCAAATGATAAGATTAAGATAATTCAGTGGAAACACATTATTTTATGTATAACTTTACTAAAAATGTCAGTGTTTAGTAGGAGTGTAACGATAAACTGAAAAGTACCGATGCATTGATTCTAGAGGCTGCAGTGGGGTTACATTGAATCAAAGCACATGTATCGATTTATTACCGTTAATATATCAAACTTAAATCTTCTTGGACTTAAATGTTCTTGTGTGTATATATTTTGGATTCCGTAAGAAAGAGGGAAACTTGGACAGAAAAATATGTAAATGCTGTTTAAGTCTAACTAAAATACATTACTAATACAACCAAAAGTGAGCCTTAGAGTGTTTAGTGCAGAAAAATTCAACTTGTTAAAAATTTATATAAATGTATTTTTTCTGTTTCTGAAAAATAGCTTCATTTAGTTCATGTTACTGAATCAAATCGCATCGAAGCAAGATGTGCGATATCGGAAATCATCAAAGTGTTGCCTTAAGAATCATAATTGTATTGAACCGTGGTGAAGCCAGAGGCTTAAATTACACCCCTAGTGTTGATAAATTTGATTCGGCCTCTTAACACTCAACGTCCCTAGTGGTCTTGTGCAAAGCACAGCACAATTGCTGCAGGTTGGAGTTTCTAAATGACTAAGACCTAGAGCAAATATATGCATGTATGTGAACATGTAACTATAGGCACTTTATATTAGTTTTTATAGTGTTCATGGTCAGCCTGCCTGGTTCAGTAAGGGTTAATCTAAAACGGGAAGCTTGTCCGAGCTTTTCCCTTCACTGGGAGGTCGCTGGTTTCCCTTGGCCCTGCTCTGTGTGTGTTTTTGAGAGACTCTCTCTCTGGGGTAGTGCTGGTGGCGGAGGCTGTGCGACAGGAGTGGCACACCCCTTCTGTTTGTGAAAGGAAGTGAGGTTGGAAGGTCACTGGAAACCCGGTTGGGTTGTGGAACGCACGTTTGTGCGCAAGTACGTAAAGTCGGCTTTCAGCCCACAGCGAGAGTGAGGTGTGTTTTCCAGAGAAGCACCCGGACACGTATTATTTCGTTTATTTTTACTTTCCGTGAGTCGCTCTTCCTCTCATCCCAAAACACTGCTGCTATCACAGTGGAGCTGCCAGAAAACGGTCTGATGACCTACCGTGCAGTAGGCTGTTGTGTAGAGGAGAGCATCCACCAGTTAACCCTGATGTTGACGTTTGCCGTCCCTATTATGGGTGTGATCTCAGCAGGATGTCTGTAACAACAGAAAGGCCTACCTGTGCTCCAGATAAAAACGTTGAATGATTACAGCTCTCTTTGACGGTGGTTGATTATTTTCAAAGCTATACTTACTGGTCTTTACGAAGATAAATTTAGCAACCATGGCAGAAGAGTTATTTGAAATGGGCTGTTATGTAAGATAATCCAGAACAGATCTGTTTTTGCTCTCTATTATAGCAGTGATTCATGTCTTTCAGCATTAGGCATAGGCTGCATTACAGTCTGACCTTGAGTGACTTTAAGATTGATTATCACTGCCTCAGTGCTAGGTGTTGAATGCCCGCTGTCAACTTTTCCCTAATCGTGAAAATGGAAAATGTTGTATTCATAAAGAAACAAAGTAGTCACATAAGCAGGTTTGAATAGGCCGATTGTGACCCTTACTGAGTGGAGCTCTATCCTTCTGTCTTCCAACAATGGCTTCTTGCAGACTTTTCATGTCACTGATGAGTTCTGCCAAGCCAGACTGTGTCAGGGATTCTCAGAGACGCTCTGTTTTCTGTGAGGTACTGTGTTCGTAATGGTCTAGAAATGTCCAGCAGTGTGCACAGCTGTTAAACAAGTTAGAATATAATATTACATGTATAATAGTTTTTCTTTTGGCTGGTAGAATCACAAACAAAACCTACCATCTGCTTTGATTTTTTTTTTTTTTTTTACCTGCAGATTTGCTGTGCTCGGTGTACACCTGATGTATTCATTCTAACCTGTTCTAGGGCAATGGCCAAGTGATAGTGGTTTTTAGGCTAACTAAACCCACCCAGTTAATCAACCAACTTGTGTCTAGTTTTACATTTTCCACCTGGAAGTATCTTGCATTGAATCCATTATTTACGTAGCCACAAGCCAACAGTGTAATGTTGCAGGAGGCAGGCAGCATAACGTGTAGGAAAAATGGTTGTTGTGCTCTATAGAACAACAGTTTTACAGGGGGAAATTATGTGATTTAGGTTTATATTTAGTTGTTATTTATTGTCTCCAATTTGAGATTCCATCTGCTTGGACTGAGTACAAAAGTCAGTTTGCTAGCCTGACGACAACAGTGTCTGGAAGTGACTTTTTCTCTAACTAACTAGTGGTATCCAAATTTTTTCCTTATGTACACCCACAGCCTCTTCAAAATAGCTGAAGTAGCCCTCACCACATGAAATCAGTAAGATCCTAAATGTGTTTAATTAAACTGATGGCAAACTGGATATTATTAAGCATTATTAATATTATGAAACTATAGGGCACTAATTAACATGCTAGAATTTTAGACTTATTTTCTTTTGACATGTTTTAAAAATGTCACTGATCATTTTGTAAATTAAATGTAATCCAAAATCTTTCCCACGTACCCACTGCTGATGTCTTTTCTGGTGTACGTGTGTAAGAAAAGCTGCTCTGAACTAGTGGGTATGACTCCATGTTTTTTTTGGAGGGGCGAAAAGAAAATGTTGGAACACAGCTCATCCTTCCTGTTTGACTAAATGCTAACCTCCATTCACGTTTCACCCTTCCTCTCTTGCAGGAAATGACCTAGAGGCCTTCAAGATACACTTTGGCTTTTCTTTGTGTGATCTGCGTCTGCGGAGAGCAGCGAGGTCTGGAAACACACTTGTTTCCGCCGTGACTATCAACTACCTCAGCCAGCAGAACCAGGGGGACTGGAACCCAAGAGGCCAGCGGACACTCCAGACAGACAGAAAAAGTAGCCAGTCACTGCCAGACGTGCTTGGTAAAGAGGAGCTAAGACGGACCGGATCTGTCCTCAGCCCAGACCCAGCAGAGAGCCAGGCCAAGCTGTTGTTTTGCTTTAGTTTACTTTTATTAGTTCTACTCCTGCTGTTGACCAGTGTCTTGTTTTTCCTCCAAAAGCATTTTGTTTGTTTTTTTGCTTAAAGCTTTTAAAAGTCGTTATTTTTATTTCCGAGCTGAGATTTAAGAATCTGAAGACTGTTTCTCTGCTGCTCCTGAATCAGCTGTGCTGCGGGCCTGCATGTAAGCACCACACTCGGTCTGCAGTTCTTTTCCTCCCATCTATTTCCACCCAGTCTCTGCAGCCTCTCCTCCACAAGGCCCAGTGAGATGAGCGTCGGGCAGGTGGAGCCCCTGAGCTGTCTTTTTACATAACCTGAACAGGTGGTTCCGGGACCGTTGGTGTGGCTCATCTGTCTGGTTAAGGGACGAGATCTCGCGGCTGGAGACGTCGCTGAGCGCCACACGGAGCCTGCGGTGCTGGTGCACCACTTATGTATTGTTGTAGTGCACAGGAAAGTAAAATGGACTACAAGCGGCGCTTTTTGCTAGGCGGGTCCAAGCAGAAAGTGCAACAGCACCAGCACTACCAGATGCCTGAGCTGAGTCCGACCCTCAGCGCCCCCCTGGTCGGTTCCTGCTCGGCCTCCTCGGCCATGGCGCCCGGGGTCGGCCTGCCCGCCGGCTGCCACCCCCCGCCCTCTGGCACCACAACTGCGGTTGCGGACATCCAGCAGGGCATCTCCAAGTACTTGGACGCACTCAATGTGTTCTGCCGAGCCAGCGCCTTCCTCACGGATCTGTTCAGCAGCGTGTTCAGGAACTCTCACTACTCCAAAGCAGCTATGCAACTGAAGGATGTGCAGGAACACGTCATGGAGGCCGCCAGCCGCCTCACTGCCGCAATAAAGCCCGAGATCGCCAAGATGCTGATGGAGCTGAGTGCTGGGGCGGCCAACTTCAAGGACCAGAACGACTTCAGCCTGCAGGATGTGGAGGTAGGGATTATCTAGCACTCACCAATACGTCACAGCTGTGTCACAGCTGTGACACAATATGTATTGACACAAGCTGCTGTAGAATGAGCCGCTTGTCTCATTTCCATCTCTGTTAAACCAGACCAACCAATATTGACACTCCCCCACCACCACCTTCTTTTAGTACCGGTGCTAAGATGCTTAGCTGCATTCTTTCAGAATGCCTGGTTCCGTGATTCAGTTTCCTGGCTGGGATGGCATTCTCACGCCCAATGTTAAACTGGTGTCAGGAGCTAAAGGCCAGGTGCTAAAAACCCAGAGGATGTGAGAAAAGAAGTGGTCCTCCATCACTCTGGAGGGTTCTGCATCTTTAGTCAGATACTGCCCACTCTTAATGAGAAAACAATAATTTTTCCACTGCAAGGTTAGAGCTGCTATCCACAACTTTATAGCTGAATTCTCTTTTGTTTATAATTTCTTTATACCTTGCCAACATTCAAATTGAGAATGCAGCTATCAACAATTTCCACCAGTTGAATTTATAAATAAAGGAACGGAGTTGCAAGCATGATACCTCCCTCATCTCAATCGAGTAATATCTGTACTAAATGAAAATCCGAGCTACGGTTTGGAGCCGAATTAGCAAGGAGGTAACATGGGTAACAGAACACAGAACAGAATTCCTACTTTAGTAAGGTAAAACACAGGTGCGACATAATAACCGGTGACATAATAAAATATAGAATACAAAAAATGTATACCTTTGCCAGGAGTTTAGAGCTATAGTCGTTTCTTGGTTTGGAAACAACACCCGAACAGAGCTTCCTCGGAATGAATCGAGTCAGGCTGCAAGCAATGACTGCAAAAGGCAGACCTGCTTACAGTAGGCTATATCGGTGTAATGATTTATCACTGAACTTGCCATTCAAAAAAAAAACTGGTCAATGGGCATGCTTTTTATAATACAAGAACCATTAATGCGCCCAGCTAGTGGCTTGCTAAACTATGGGTGAAGAAATGGTCATATGAAAACCTGCGCTAACTGCGACGTAAACATTAGTGGCGTTGAAAGGAAATTGCACATGTTAACTTTGACAGCCCTAATGCAGCTTCAAAGTAGAGGATTGATGTTTATTGCAGCTTCCGTAATATCTGCTGCCTTATAGCCGTATATAATATAAATTGTACTGCACTTTTTCACCCAAATTAATCTTATGTAAAGAAGACGCCCCATTAAAACGTTCTACTTTTACCTTAGAATACCTTAGCTACTAAAACATAGATGGCACTGGATGAGAATCGTCACAATAATCATGATTATAAATCAAGATTCATAATCGTGATCTCCATTTCTAATGTAATGAATGAGGATTGGCATCACAGCTGTTGTGGTGTAGCCCATTAAGAGTAAGCGGGCTGCATGGCTGTGGTCAGAATACTGGCGACGCCATGGGACCTGGCTGGATGTGGCTGTACCCAAAACAGGAAACGCTATTGTACCGCAGCCGATAAATATGACTTTCTGTGGCCTGAGAGACGCACAGATGATTATTAAAGGGAAGCCCAACTCTGTGAAAGATCAGACAGTGTAGCTTGGCACCAGCTCCCCCTGCTCAGCTACTCCTCAGATGCTGTCTGGGCCCTGGCATAAAGGTACGTTTGTTGGAGCAGGCTCGTGCTTTGCTTTACAGTGGCCTCATTCCAGCATGTTACCCTGGTTATTAACCTACAGTAAGGCAAGTACAACATAATATTATGGTTTCACCAGGATACATTGTATGTGCTCTGTGCCAGTAATTTCTAAGCATAAATATAGAGACTGGCACCATGATGTATATCGTTTTTTTATAATCCTCACATTTGTGTACACTAGATCATTGTCAGATATCCATATTTACTGCACACTGGATCTCTTAATATCAGTGTCTGCAGTTCTGTTCCTAGCATGCTGAGGGTAGAGGTAAACTGGAAGTTTTTTTCACACAGCTTAAACTCTTTATTTTAGGATGTTAGATTCATCAACATCTTTAATGGTTTCCTGATGTGTTACAATGACGACACACCAAACCCAATACACAAAGTGACTGAATTCTGACTACAGGGTTTTGGATAAGACATTGCTAGATTAAGAAGGTACACGGTCAGTGGGCCAATGTTTCCTAGTGACCCCAAATTGGGGTTAGTGTCTTTTGCCACGATTTTTGATCATTTTTGTTTGTTTATTTGCTTGGCAGTTTTTATTTTTCTGTTTTTGTTGTTTTATTGTAGATCGTATTGTTATCCATACTTTATGTCCAGTATGTAGCTGTTGTCAACTGTCCCTGTTGAGCCCACCTTATCCCTGCTCTCCAATGTGCTTTTGTGACTGTAAAAGGGATTTTCCTTTTGTCAGTCGAGGAATGCTCTTTGGCAGTTGTTCTCTCTGGCCCCCAACATGAACCAAACACGTCTCTCTGTTTGGGGAGTTGTGGAATGTGAAGCTTGATTCCCCTCTCTTCTTTCCACTCACCCATCCCCCCCCCCCCTCCCTCCCTCCCCTAATTTTTACAGAGAAACCCAAAATGTCTAGGACAATATGGGGAGAACCACCAGGCCCAGCTCACTGGCCTCTGACAGCGCCTCTGCTGCCAAATATGCAAGGAAATGTCACGCTTTGTTAGGAGGCTATTGGCCAAACCACTACAGGCCATCATATCCCCCCCAACCCCCAAAGAACTTACTGTCTTATCTTATTAGTCCTACTTTACTAACTACCTGTCCGCTTTTTAACATTGGACATTTGTTTGTAGATTTCCATAGTTGTAATCGAGGATAACATGATTGGGCAGGATAGTCTAGTGGTCTATGTTGGACTTCCAGTCTCTTTGGATAAAAGCATCTGTTAAATTATCTATTAGCTCTAAAATGAGAGAAGGGAGAGACCACAGCTACAAGTTGCATTATTCAAATAATTGTTATCAGTACAACCACACCCAATGCTGCTACCAATCCATGTTTAGGTCTAAACAGTCAGATGATATTGACACATAAATACACCATCTATCAGTTGAGCTGCTTGTCTCTAGGCAACCAATTAGAAGACCGGTAGACTGTAGGTCAATCAATCATTGTAGAATGATTGATTGGGTTGTGATCCACCACCAACCCTTGCATGACGTCTGTCTAAAATTCTATTTATTTCATTGGATCACCAGGTCTTTTGGAAAGAACAGCACTAGAAATCCTTTCCTTTTTTAACATGAGAAGCAATTCTGCTGTACTGTTATCGCGAAAGATTTACGGGTATGACTTTAGAACAGGCTTTTTTCCATGCATCACAAACAACCCATTAGTGAAGAATAGTAAAGAATGCAAAGGTCAGAGTTGAAGTGCCCTCGTAACAGATCAAACAACTAGGGCTGTGACGGTATGGATTTTTTTTTTTTCTCTGTGAAAAAGCAACGTATCACTGCAGTTTGGCGGTTTAACCGCGGGTAATATTGATTTATTTTTATTTATTTTTTTGAATAGAAGAAAGATGGCGGTCAAAATGTCTGGTAATACAAGACATTTGTGTTCTGTGCGAAATAGCCTATGTAGCCTACAGTACTACATTTTCTCATCTTGTGGGCGTGCCGGATATTTCTATATGCCAGCACAAACTGTTTCCCATGCACAATATTGGTGTAATTAAGAGATTCGCTAGAAATAAATATTTTTTTACACTCTATTCTTGAGCTTAGCAGGACATACTTTGCCGTATGTAGTGTGGGGCTTCAGCGTGTCCCACATGCACAGTTAAACCCAGCAGCTCTGCTTTTATTTTTTCACACAAATACCATACCAGTAAAATGTGAGGAAGGTGTGAAGGCAGGGTTTTTCCTGCATAAAGAATTACGAGGTGGTAGCCTCGGTCAAATTTCGTGCTGCCTCCAGCTCTCGACAAAATTCTGGTGGGCCTCTTTATGGAAAACTATTTTCTAACAGGCGTTGCACTCTGTGCAGCTTACACTCACACACCATCACTGAGTTCAGCTGGCAGTTTGGCGTGGAGAGCGGCGTGGCGAGATTCATTGCATTTCCTATGCGAAACAGCGGTTAACCAATCAGAGAGCAGAAACTAAGCTCACAATCTCCCGCATTGAACACCAGTAGCGAATTAAACGAATGTGGAGTAAATGCTTATAGCAGAAATATTCACAACTTCTTTGTTTTGGATTTGACCATTTAACACTAAAATTAATGTCTCTAAAAAATAAAATGTCAAAGTCCTAAAGTAAAAACAAAATTAGCAGCGATGACGGTAAAAATTGCAGTGATAGGCCGCGGTAGGCATCACATGACCGCGGTAATGTGGTTATCGCCACAGTTATGGCCCCTGACTGACCCATGTGAGATAGAGCAGTCCTAGACTTTAGAAGTCAGCATTCCTCGCTGGATAAGGGCATAAGTGATCTTCAAACCACGGTAGGCTACTTGTACTTCGAAATATTTCTGAAAGCAGAATACACAAAGGGACATCTGTTAATCATAATTGCCTCATTCTCTATTTCTGTCCTCCTAAATAGCTTTTTAGAACATGAATATTATTTTCTCCAGATTTGGAGCATAGATAGTGCAGGTGTTCTAAAAAAAAAAAGAAGTGTAATGTTGATTGATTCACGATTTGCCTTGTTTGGACTTGAGAGAGGCCGAGCATTGGCTTGGCAGAGCTGCAGTCTTGTTGCTCATATTTTCCATCACCATGTGGGACATTTCAGAACCTATCGCATGTGTTTTCCATTATCTACTTCTGTAGGCCTGTCCTCCTGTTTTTTTTCTTTTTCTCTTTCTTTGGTTATTGGAGATGACTAACTGTTTGTTTGAGTTGCGTTTGATGTCGTTGACAGTGTGTTACTGGAACAAGGTTGAGCTATGCTATTGTATAATATCAAGTATCGGATCATTATGAGCCGTCTGCATTTTTAGACTAATCTCTGCAAACTGCTTTCCCTTATGCCTCATTCTATTAAAATTCAAAATGATCTGTTCTGGTTGAAAACTGACTGATTAGCATTTCTGCATCCGCAGCAGGTTCTTTACCTCTCCGTCTTGCCTAGATGGGAGCCTGGTTTTATCACGGCTTTCAGTAGGAGGAGGGCCTGATGGTATATCGTTATTTTAGCATCATCATAACAAGTTGCTTCTATGAATACACTGAGAGTAGACAAGGAAATCACTACATGCGGCTCGGGAGTTATTGCCACATTGTAATATACACCAATGAGCCAAAACATTATGACCACCTGGGTGGTCATAATAGGTTAGCATGGGCACTCTGAGAGCTGTGGCCACGCACGCAACAGGGCTGCGATGCACTGTATGTTGGGACACATTCCTCCCGTAACCATCACTCAGATGTTCTGCCACTTGTTTGTTGCCCTCGCGCATCAATGAGCTTTGGGTTCGTGGCACACCCTGTCGCCTGGTTCGTGGCATATCCCTCCTCGGACCACTGCTGACCCAGCCTTGTCGTTTGGGAGATGCTCCGTCCCAGTCGTCTGGCCGTGACCATTTGGCCCTTGTCAAAGTGGCTCAGGTCTTAAAGCCTGCCCATTTCTCCCACATCCAACACGTTGACAACAAGAACAGACCGCCTAATATGTCCCAGACCTTGACATGCACCGTTACAAGATAATCAACGTTATTCACTTTATCTGTGAGTGGTCATGTT
>JAODLI010000018.1:7403239-7417432 GCA_027575585.1 Percopsis omiscomaycus
TGCGTCTGTCATGTTGCATCCAAATTTCATTCTACCAGAAATGGGGGCCATCAGTTCTAGGCAACTAGCCATACTGCAACGTCTAGTAGCTGTAGTTCACACACCGTTTAAAACGAGAATCTTCCAAAAAAAAACATTTATTTTTTATTTTTTTTAAGAATCGATTTTTGATCTGGAAATCGATTTAGTATATCGCGAAAATAAATACTGCGATATATCGCTGTATCGATATTTTATCATAGCCCTATATATTAGACATTCAAACTTTGAGCATCAATATCTTTTTTTAATTCAATACAGAGAGAAAATCTATTGGCATAATATTGTTCAGCTCACTGAAAAGAGTAAGCTTCGTGGCTTATCTTTTATCAATCCATCCTGTTGAATGGATGCTACCTTGTAAAAGTGTAAAAAGGCACAAACACGAGGGCTATGCGTCAGTAAAAAATGAGTGAATACATTTAAAACTAAATATATTTGCATCTAAATAACCTAGAGCCGTCTAATTGTGAAAGCTTTACTATGGGAATCGGACCATAACCAGATGGTCAGGCCTTTAAAACATAAAATAAAAAAATACGGTAATTAGAATCTGCCAAGAAATACGCAATCGAAAATACACAATAAGAAATACACAATAAATTAATACTTTTGAAGGCTGTAGGCACATGTTGAATTTACATTTGAACTCTTTCTGTAAAATAATATATTTCATAACAGTTTTAAGAACAGCCAAGTTAGGACAACAAAGGCACACAGTGGTAACCATGACAATAATGTCCTCATGGACGACAACAGTGGAACAAGCCATATGTGGCCAAGGCTGGTTCCAGAGTAATCTCAGTACTTGTGTTTTTGTGGGTTTCAGGTCCTGGGAAGGTGCTTCCTGACAGTGATGCAGGTCCATTTCCAGTTCCTGTCACAGGCCTTGCAGAAGGTCCAACCCGTGGCCCAGTCCTGCCTGGCAGAGGCCCTGGCACAAGCCCAAGAGCGTCGTACCAACGCCCGGTCTCAGAGCACCGGCCCCGGTGCCCTCAATGAGCTGGAGGAGGCCTCCCGCTCCTGGAAGGGTGCAGCCGAAGTATGTTACTCCCAGTGCTTCATAAAGCAAGAGAAAAAGTCACAGAACAGTCAAAAGAACAACAAACATAGGAAAGAGCATTTGAATAGAGCTGCATTTCTCGGAGTTTTTGACATGACCCCCTCCCCCGTGCATGGAAAGGTTCACACACTATGAACCACTATTTAGTTTTTGTTGCACAAATGGAGTTGCACATGCAATACACTGTCCAAGACAAGAATAACACATCTATAGAGCCATAAACACCAAAGGTGTATGCATGATATTAAAGATATTTCAAAACGATAATAAAAACTAGGGCTGATTAAGCCTAGATCTGAAATAAATTAAACAGAATAAAATCATTGACAGCTAGCCAAGTTGGGTAGAGGTTTCATGGCCCCCTGATTCTCTCTGCTGTGGATCTTGTGAGTGGGTTACATGTCTGCAAAGGGAAAAGCAGTTCTGTCACACAGTCCTCTGAAATGCCAGCCGTTTATGATTTCCAGCCACAGTTTCCTATTTCCTCTTTTCTCCCGTCCACTGCGATGGCTCTGTGAACCTTCACTGCTATGTTTCACACCCGTCTCGGCCCCATCGACACGGTAACGGTGGCCATTTTGTAAGAGGAGCCGGTTAATCGTGTGGCTAATCAGTCCCTCTGGCCCACTTTGGGCTTTGTTGTGTACAGTGAGCGCCAGAGGAAAATAGTGAGCTGATTGATCTGCTAAGCTCTGGCATGCAAAGTGTCGGGTCTGCGGGGGACCAGCCCGAGATAGATCCTGCGGGAACGTGCTGTGGAATGAGGCTACACAGAGGCAGCCTGCTGCCATGGCTCTGCAGCCTCTCGCACATTTTTATGGGCTGAAAATAAATGTTTATGTATTCTACAGTAGTTCTTTCCACTGGATTTATTTTATTTTGATAGATATTTTGGAGGGATCATTCTGTTCTTTTTTTTTTCCTATGGTTGCTAATCGTACCGATGCCTCTTTGTAGTGTTCTTTGGGGTCACAGTTGTTTTGTCGTGATGAACTACAATACAACCGCACAGGGGTAGTTACTAACACCACAGAATGAATTCAAAAATAACTTGATTCAAAATAAATTGAAGGCTCACTTTAGTTTAGGACCATGTGATAAAATGACCTGAGGGGCATGAGTCAGTATATTTAGAATACAAGTTCTCAATGTGTGGGTCAGGACCCACGAAGGGTTTGATATATTTTTTTGCTTGGATCTTTTTATGGTTATTTAAATCGATGAGTAAAAAATAATGTACACTCTCAGATGAAGCACATAACATAGACTGATGTTGATGGTAAGGGCCTGAGACACTTTGCCAAATGGCCATGGCCAGGCGACTGGGTCGGATCATCTCCCAAACGGCAGGCTTGTAGGGTGCTCCCGGTCAGCAGTGGTCCGAGGAGGGAGAAACAATGAACAGGGTGTCCGAGGCTCATCGATGCTCGATGGCAACAAACCGACAGAAGGGCTACTGTGGCGGTCCCAGTGCCCATGCTAACCCATTATGACCACCCAGGTGGACATACATTTTCAAAGTATATTTTCATACCAAATATGTCTTGTTAATAAAATGTCTTTTGGCGGGCATATTTTGATGATGATATCCATTTTACAGCTTTTCCCCCCAACTAGTACATATCGTGTTTCAGAAGATGATTACTTCCCAGGGTTCCGATATGATGCCGTGCGTTTGTGTCTTGTTCATTATTTTCTTTATTACCGTGTCATCACTGTGACCCGTCTTGTGTGGTCAGGCCACGGCCAGGCTGAGGGAGAGAGGTCGGGATGGATGCCTGGCTGGGATCCAGGTTCAGCAGCTCTTCTGCTCCAATAACACCTCCATTCCCGAGCACCAGCTCAAGGAGCTCAACATGAAGATCGACAACGCCTTGCAGGTAGCGTTGCCTTAATGGCAAATGAGGGGGATTTGTTTCATGTATATGTGAACCTGTAAAACCAAATAAAAGCAAAATATAATAATCAAAAAACATTTTTAAAAATGTATTTGAATAAAAATTTACAATATACACGGCAATATACATATATTGCACATGCTGTATGTGTGCATATTGATGTATGTTGTTTAATCTGGTGTAGTTCTGGATTATATTAGATCCCAAGTAGATTGTTTTCCCTTATTTAACAACACTTTCCTTGCCTCTTGCATTCACACTATTGTGCTTTAACATACATTCATCCGCATGACTATATGATTTAGTTTTCCCACTGGAACTAATGAAGTGGCTTTCTTAACCTTTTATTCAGAACAAATTAAAAGAACACCGCCATTACGATGCAGGGCGGGATCATTATTAAGAGACTGAAGTCCTGTGTGTTTGTGGATCTCATGCTGTTTATTGTGCCCCAGGCCTACAGAGCAGCTTTAGAGAGTCTGGGCCACAGTGAGTATGCACTGAAGGCTGGCTTTCACCTCAACCCCAAATCTGTGGAGGCAGCACTGCAGGTAGGTCGGCTGTCATGCCTGTCGTGTCTTTTTCATGGTTCTCAAAATCACTGAGCCACTACAGCCTCCTTAGTATAACACCATGCATGTCATTCAGCTGTATGCATAAACACAATACAAAAATGGATACTCTATAAACGACTGCGTTAGCATGTCTATTTCTTTAGTTAACCTGTGTGTGTGTGTGTGTGTGGGCGAGTAGGGCTGCTGCAGCGAGGCGGAGGCCCAGCAGGCTGGCAGGATCCAGACCACATCTCAGCCCATCCAGTGTGAGCTGCCCACCATCCCCCTGCAGGTCGGCTCCCACTTCCTCAAAGGAGTCTCCTTCAACGAGTCGGCAGCCGAAAACCTAAAATTGAAAATGGTATGATCCCGGTACCCCCCCCCCCCCCTAGCGAAGCCCCCCACTCAACTTTGTCCTCTTCCCCGCCCAGAGAGGGAAGAGCGGAGGGCTACATGCCTTTATCATGAAAAGGAGAAAAGTTTTCTCTAGTTCTAAAGGTCAAGCCTCTCTGTCTCTCTTTGTTTCTTTATCTCTCTCGCCCACTTTTTCAGTCTCTGACTGGTTCTCTCTCTTTCTTGACCTTTCACTTGTTCTTTCTTTCTTTCTTTCTTTCTCTTATCCGTGATACGGACCACCAATAATGCTTTACTTGTTAACGGCTGTGTTTTACAGCTGACCAATTTTGGTCCCTCACTTCCTTTGTACATGCTTAGACTGTAACACACAGTTTAACTGTACTCTGTATCAATTTCGATTTTAAGGACCAATTACAATCTGTAGTATACATTTGAATAGACATTTCAAAGTAACCCCAAACTTTTGAAAGGTAGTGTAAACTACACTTTTCTTTCTTTCTGTAGTTTGTATAGTTAGAAATCGCCCCAGTTCACAACATACTGTACTACTATTGTTGATGCTAACTTCATACCGTATGTAAAACAATAATGAAGAAAGTACTCTGCAGTCTTTTGTTTATTTTGAGCTATTATACTATATTATTTAACACGTTAACCTTCCAGGTTGGAACATATCAAACAGGTCAGCTTTAAAACCCACGTGACAGACAGAACATGTGGTCATGTTTAAGCATCTTGTTTCTCTCCACCTAGCACACCACACTGCAGCTGATCAAAGAGGCCCTGGGCCAAAACGGGATGCCCCGCAGAGAAGACTCCCCCGTCACCGAGGTCCTCAACCAGGTCTGCCCTTCCAGCTGGAGAGGAGCCTGCAAGACAGCGGTCCAGCTGCTCTTTGCCCAGGCCGGATTGGTGGGTAGAAGGGACACACACTTCTCAAATTGTGGGTCACAACCCCGGGGAGAGCACATGATAACTGGAAGATTTTGGGGGGGAGGAACTAAGCTAGCAGGGTCTCCTGTTGAATGTTGGGTAGATACAGGTGGGGTCATTTATGTACTGAGACCCACTTTGTTCCTGGACCTACAATTCACTCTAGAGTTCTGGCGATCTCTGCTGTCTAGAAACCATGTCCAGAATTCCCCTTTAGGGCAGCTACTTCTCATATTAGGTCACATGATTTAACTTCCTTGCATATAAAATAGAAACTCTAGAGACACCGGAATTATCATAAAAAGAAATGGAACTCTATGTAGATAAATGCTTTGAGACTTTTATTTTACTTTTCCCAGATTCATGAATTATTCTGCTACCACAATGTTATTAGGGGTGTGTTCCTTATCAGCTGTCTGATCATGCATCAACTACACTAGAATTAAATAACTTATCCCACTTGATCTGGTTAATACTGTTTATATACAGTCTAACGAGCTGGTGAAGTGCTAACCTGGCCTGAGAACCTGCTTCATGTGCTGCTCTCGAATTATTTTACCTATGACCCCCTAAAATAAGGGGTTCAGCAGTCACAACCTCTCCCATTCCTTACCAAGATAATAATGTGGGACATAACAAACAAAAACATTATAAAAAATAAAAAAAGTATTTCTTGAAATAATCTCACAACCCACCAGAAGTATCTCTGCGCTAATTTTGGGGTCCCAAGCCCCACTTTGAGAGAAGTGGCTTTACAATGTAATGTTAAACGCTCTGCCTTTGTGCTCCTGCAGACTGGCCCGACTCAGACCCTGTCCACACTAGCACTGTTTTGGCCCTCCATCCACACTTTCAGAAAGTGGATAAATCTGAAAATTCCGGGTTCGCCGCCTACAAAAATAAAAATTACGATACTATACCAAATGTACAATAATACCAGACTTATAGGTTATGTGTGTCTTCGTAATGCCGTTCTTGTTGCAAGGCTGTTCCTCTCCCAACTGTTCTGCATCCTCAGATGACAGATGGACTAATACATCTAATACATACTCTTAATACAGTATGTCACCATATTTGCTCTGGCATGTCTCCCAGTGCGTATTTTCCACAGCTTTTGCGACTTTATAGTTTTACCCGTGTAAAAATGTTCCCGTGCTAGTAAGGATGTGGCCTCAGTTGTTTTGTAATGGAGATGAGGAAGTCTGTTTGAAGAGGGCCAGCCAGGCTCGTAAACAAACACACCCAGAGACACACAAATAAGAAGGGAACATTCTCGATAACACCTGGGGCAAGGATGGGCCTGGGTGGGTCTGCAAACAGCCCGCTCCCCAAAACTGGAAATGTTGGACAGGCTCCTATTTCCTGAGGGTGTTGTGCTTTGTGTGTGTCAAGCCTTGGATGAGGTTCTGGCAGACACACCAACACACCACTGACTGTACAACGAAGCACCTGATTGATGAACAGAGCATATGAACTGCTTATCTGAGCCTGTCAACCCAAAATAGATCACACTCTCTTACTCGTACTATGTATATACACACACACACACACATGTCCCCGACACAGACACACACCCCTGCACAAACATTCGGAGCACCGTTTCTTTTAGAGAGAGAATAGAACCCCTCTGTTTCCCACCGACAATATGACCCAGCAGTATCTGTATCTCTCGCTCGTAATATAGTGGGCAGGCCGTTTAGTGTGTCATGGGATGCGTTCACACCTACGTTTGTCTGGTTCATTCAAAATCTAGATCGTTTACATACCGTAATACCACCTGAAAAGCTGGTTCTCGTTCCAAATGAACTGCAGATATGCTTAGTTTATCCTGTTCAGGTCAGTAAAAAAAGCAAGTAGCGCTCATGTGGAATTGTTGATTATAATAACAGTCAGAGCCTCAAAACTGTCCAATCAACGCAATGTAAACACTAAACAAAGGAGAAAGTAGCCGGGTTTGGACCATAGAATGCAAACTCTAGTGCCTGTCTCTCACGGTACTGCTGGCGGGCCGGGACACTCGAGGACACACCTGGTTTAAAAACAACAATAGGGCAACTTCCTGCGATACAGGAAATGCTCCCCTCCCTCTAGTCAAGGCCTCTTTCAAGGAACTGGGAAAGGTCTAAGCAGCAGTGGAGCCAGGCAGTGTGTTGTTGCCAACAGACTGACTGCCTTGTCTGCACACTGGCCCAGATAGGCTGACAAGGAGCGCTGATAGCAGGCAGACACTGGTCACTTCTTCCTGAGGCTGTTGTTCTAGTCTGGAAGAGAAGCAGTCATCAGTGGGCAGGTCCATGCTATTGTTACGGTATACAGTAGTTTTATTTTAGTGTGAGCGGCTGTAGGCTTTGGAATTTTCCTGTCTTGTTTTCACAACTGTCCAGTCACTAACTTACAGAGGTCTGTTATGTTGTTGCTGGGTTTCCATATGCAAGCCGTCTTTATATATCTGTGGTGATCCTAACAGGTGGTAGTGGACACAGCTCAGATAGAGAACAAGGAGGCCTACGCACCACACATCACTCTGGAAGGGTCCAAGGTGATCGTGCAGGTCCCGTCTACATGGTGAGAGTGCTGGTCCTACTTATTAAAGCCTTTCCATACCAATACATTATCCGTTTGATTGTTGCTTCTGTCTGAGGTCATTCATGAGGTCATTTCTATCACCTTGGTAACAGGCAGGACATATTGTATATATGTTGATCCACCAAGATGGGCAGATCTAATAGTCTTTCTTTCATTTGCCACTAATAATTCTGAGCTAAATATGATCACAAGATGATAAAGGTAGCTTGGGGTTAGAGTAAGATAACACTTCCACAAGGCTGTACCTTTTTTTTTTTATTAAAAAAAAAGTCATTCCAAATCCATTGTGTTGTACAAGACTGCTGTTTGGGCTTGATGAACACAGCCTGCAAGCTGTTTATTGTGTACTTTGCATAGCACACTTTATTCCATTAAATCCACCCTGTGTCTTATTTATTTTGTTGAGTGCATTGCCTATCTGCAAAGCTTGTTATCTCATGTTATGTCCTGTTGTGTGTGTGTGTGTATAGGTGTCTGAAGGAGGACCCAGCCACCATGTCCCTACTACAGCGTAGCCTAGACCCCGAGAAGACTCTGGGTCTCGTGGATGTGCTCTACACTGCCGTCTTTGACATCAACAGATGGAAGGAGAGAAAGTGAGTGAATGTTGATGCTAATAGATTGAAGTTTCCATAGAAGAACGTTTGAGGAGTGTTGTGAAAGGTCCAGTAAGCAGTTTTCCCCCAGAGACTGGACTGGACTGGATACGGACACCTGCTGGCATAGATGAAGTTGTGCCAATGTTGACATTGGAACCTCGGCTAGCCGCTACCTATGCTATGTACACTAAAAACAGTGAATTTTGTAGTTAAATCTCCACCTCATGAGTTTACATGGTTTAATACATATTTAAGATTTAAGAAATGTGTATCTAGTCTTATCAATTCTTATACATGTTTGTAATCATTATTATTAAAACATAGTCTGTTGCATCAACTGTGGCTGCACTGTGTGGCTGTTGTGCACTCTCAGGGGATAAGGATTATCTAATGATAATCCAAGAAACTCTTCCATTATAACTGAGAAGGTTTTTGTTTAGTTTTTCCCTTTTACTATGATTTCTCTTTAGTGTCAGTAGAAAAGATGTGTTATTAAACAGGGCTAGGGTTAACCAGGACACTGTGTTGTCCTCTCACCACAGGGAGCAGGCCTTGCCCACCATTCAGATGCAGCTTCAGCGGGAGAGCCCAGACTACGGCGGCCAGACGGACCTGTCTCCAGGAACCAGCTCCAAGACCTCCGGCCTCCCCAAAACCATCTCCAAGATCACGTCTAAGTTCACCAAGAAAGCCTCGTCAAGCTCTGGCAGCGGGGGCAGCTACTCCATCCCCAGCACCCCATCCCGCAGCCTGCTGTCAGCCAGCAGCTCAGAGGACAAACCCAAGGGCCTGGGCCCCACCGACGGGAGGCTGCACAGCATCCTGCACATGGGGGGGCTGCCCTGTGGGCCTGACCTGGCCCACCAGGGCCAGCTGGCCAACGGGTCTGAGGAGCAGGGGATGAACCTGCCCACCGACCAGGAGATGCAGGACGTGATCGACTTTCTCTCAGGGTTCAACATGGGCAAGTCCCAGCAGGCCTCCCCCCTGGTGAAGAGGAGGAACTCTGTGGCGTCTGCCAACCCCGCCGAGCTAAAGCCCCCCAGCGGAGCCCCGCCCACCTCCCAGGCTGTGTCCCACAGCACCCTGCAGCCCCCGGCTCAGGTTCTCCCTCAGCCTCAACCGCAGCCTCCGCAAGCGGTGCAGAAACAGCAGCCCCAGCCTCCCCCACCCCAGACACAACAGCAGCAGCCTCAACAGCAGCCCCCCCCTCTGCCGGCTCAGCAGGCCTCCCCACAAACCCTGCAGTTCTACCAGCATCTCCTGCAGCCCATTGCCCAGCAGCAGACCCCCCCTCCTCCCCAACTGCCTCCCCAGCAGCCGCAGCAAAGGGTGCCAAACAAGTGGCTGGGAGGCTCCGGCCAGCAACCCCCGCCACAAGGGCCCCCGGGAGGGCTGTCCCCCCTGGGGCCCATTGGCCAGTGGAACTCCCCGGGGCTTCCGGACCTGAGCTCGGACCTGTACAGCCTGGGGCTGGTCAGCACCTACATGGACAGCGTCATGTCCGAAATGCTGGGCCAGAAACCCCAGGGGCCACGAAACAACACATGGCCTAACAGGGACCAAGGTGACGGGGTGTTTGGAGTTCTGGGAGACGCATTGCCCTTTGACCCCGCAGGTGAGTTCTTCTGCTCTTCCCTTTTTTACATGGGTGGTTCTCAAAGTTGGGACCCCATGAGGATCGCAAGATGATTTTGAAGCATATACCAGTCAGTCAGAAGCCTGTAATGTCGCCTGTTTGGGGGAGGATTGACGTGGTTCTGCTATGGGAGATATCAGTGGGGAGTTTCTGCCAGGCAATAGCAGGGTTAAAACACTGGAGCAGTGCTACAAATGACATCAGACAGCTGTTCTGCTGTAAGTGTATACTAAATGATTTGGCCTTTCTGGTGTTAAATAGTTAAATGATTAACAAATTGCACTTGACTACACAAATTGATGTACTGTGTCTTTAGAATATGTTAAGGAAACGTATCCATTGACCGAACAGTTCATGGTGTGCTTTCTCCTCATGAGGACTGTGTGACTGTGAGGGGCAGATCTCATTACAGGAGGGAACGATGGCTTCATTGTGTTCATTATGCCTAGAGACTATAACTTTAATACAGAGCAGCAGACTGGCTGGGCCCGGTCCCAGGCCATTGTGCAGCACTGATTTGCGGCTATTGTGATTTTTTTTTTTTTTTTGCTATGGTAGACAGTCTGGGCAGCCGGACTGAGCTGCTGGACAGGAGAAAGAAAACAGCTGAGGATGTCAGAAACTAACCCTGTGCCCTACCCCCCTGACCCCCTCAGTTGGCTCGGACCCGGAGTTTGCTCGTTATGTGGCCGGAGTCAGCCAGGCCATGCAGCATAAAAGGCAGGTGCAGCACATCCGTCGCCCCAGCAACACCCGAAGTAATTGGCCAATCCCGGACGAGCAGCACAGGACCTGGTCCCACCCAGACTACTACAGTGAGGGGTAGGTACACACATTGTCTTGGCAACTGACCCACCCTGAATGGATGGATGGATGGATGGGGGGAAGGTGGGGGTGTAGAGGCCCAGTGGGACTCTAGTCATTTCTAATTTCCACTAATGACCGTTAATGGTGAAAACGATTTCCATCAGACACACAATGAAAATGCTAGGGGTTTTAATTATGACTTTATTAAACAACAAAAAAGAAAGGCAGTATATAAGCTCAAAAGAATGACTAAAAGCCTGGGTGTGAACACGTTTAAGTGATCCCATGCTCCCATGGTAGCATGCTCTAAAGCCCCCAGGCTCTATCTGTGAGTCAGGGGGCTTATAGGAACGCCCCTCGCCATCTGTGTCCACAGGGAGGCGGTCAACAGCAGCTGGTCAGCCAATCAGGGCGACTCTGCCAGTTCCAGTGACGAGACGTCCTCAGCCAATGGAGACAGTCTGTTCTCCATGTTCTCTGGACCTGACCTGGTAGCTGCCGTCAAACAGAGAAGGTGAGGCACGCCTGTTATGTCTAGTTAAAACGCACCTACTAGGTAGGGTTACTAATGTGACAGGCCTGGATTCACTTATAGTGCCTCCAGAGCCACACATTCCCTCCCTAGCTCACGGTTTACATTTTGAAACGCAACTGTCTATGTGACTGTAGTAGGACGGGTAGAGAAGGGTGCAGGCTTAGCCCTGTAAGGGGGGGAGGAGAGAGGAGTGCATGCCACATACACTCAGATGAGGAAGAGGTATGCACTGTCAGAGAATCAAACCAAAAAGTTTTTGTAACACTGGTTTGAACAGGTTATCTTGGACACAAAATGAGGAGTGTACCTTTTTAAGGTTGTATAAAAGTAAACTAATCAGCAAGTCACAGATAGTGCCTCATAATTTCACCAATAAAATCATCGTAGAGTGCATTATACAGTATTTCTATTATATGACTCAAGCTCTGTCATCTCTTTCCTGTCCTCAGAAAACACAGCTGTGGTGAACAGGAAGTGTGCACCTTACCCTCGCCCCCCCTTCATCACCTCGCAGACGATAACCAGGTAAAGTCCTGCTGCGTCTCGGCTGCTTCTACTCCTAATCCCGCTGCTTGGGCTGTACTGCTAGGGGCAGGATAGACTAGTAGTTAGAGTGGCCGACTCCCAGCCGAATGCTCCTGGGTTCCATCCTTAATACTTGTGGATAAAAATGTCTGCCAAATGATATAATTGCCATTATTTTTTGGATACATATTGAGCCCATTTAGAGTATGCATGCCACATATTATGTTTTATTAATCAGACATCACATGCACACATGTGAAACATGTTTGATGTTTCTGATTTTGAGGTCGGGGTTTCCCCTCATTAACTCACGACTTGATCCCAAGGGTTAGATTACATGTGTAATGCCCCCACACTAGCAGGTGGTTCCCTATAAGAAGATTGGAAGTGGAAGGTGTAACCTCGGCCCCTCCTTGCCTCCACAGGACAGTAAAACCAAGACCTGGCCTCCCAAGGCCCCATGGCAGCACTCTGCCCACGCCGGCACCAACACCATGCCCAATCCCAGCTCTTCCTTGTACCAGATGAACATCCCTCCTTCCTCCCAGTGGAGTGACTCCATGCAGATGCTGCAGTCTCCAGTGTGGGCTGCGGCCGGTGACTGCTCCCCTTCCGCCGGGATCTCCTCTGGCTTCCCTTTTACCCAGCAGCAGCAGCAGCAGCAGCACAACAAACCCATCAGCAAGGGCTTCAAATCCTTCCCTGCCAAGCACGAGCACAGGCCCTCCTACCTTCACCAGTACTGAGCAGAGGCAGCCTGGCACCTCCAGGCACGCTAGCCGACCTGGAGGCTCGGTGTGACCCAACCCACGGGTGTAGCTGCGTCCGCATTAGCCATCCCAACCGCTAAGATCATCCGGCGTCTCGTGGGAGGTGGGGATGGCAGACGAGGGTGTGTGTGTGTGTGTGTGTATGTGTGTGTGTTCAGTCAATCAAAATCTGAGAAAAAGTACACACACTGGCTCAACGGTTTGTGTTTATATTTTTCCATGTCAAACATCCCCATTTGAATAAGAGCGGCGTTGTGACTGCGAGCGATGTCTGCTCCCGGGTGGCAGCTGTTAGTCTGGGGGTCGGGTTTCTCTCTGTCGAGGTCGCTTGCTGCGTCTGCTCAGACCAGAGCTGAGATTTTCCCCTCTGTCCCTGACAGTGTGTCTGATGGAGATGGGTTGTAGAGGAGTTGAAACGCTCCGGTTTGGCTCGTAATTAAATATACTGTGTCTACATAGCTGTAACTGCCAAATCTCACGCAAGATGACCCAGAATACAGCTACCATCTACTGTTTCATAGCTTGTAAATTACTGAAGTTGAAATATAAATATTTAGTTCTTTGTATTAAGAGGCTTTGAGCAGGCTCAGCATAATTATAGTCAGTCATTGCAGAGGTGTAATATGAGAGAAATACACTACTTTTTCAACAGCCGACAAGGAGGTGAAATATAGCAGTACCTATGTGCCATGTTG
The DNA here is from genome assembly GCA_027575585.1 of Percopsis omiscomaycus. Classification (NCBI taxonomy): domain Eukaryota; kingdom Metazoa; phylum Chordata; class Actinopteri; order Percopsiformes; family Percopsidae; genus Percopsis; species Percopsis omiscomaycus. The sequence goes on from JAODLI010000018.1 coordinate 7,416,240, forward strand.
GTATTGATAGCACTTGCAGAATATTATTTTCCAACCAAAGCGTTGTTCAGAGGACGAATGGTGCTGAAGAGGCAAGACGTGTTCAAAGGTTGAAGTTTTGTTTAGCAGTGAAGTCGTGAGCCCTATCGGACGACTCACGACGGACGGTTTCAGGGACACGCCTTCACAACCAGAATGCACATTAATTTCCTCTTTCCTAATTGGCAGTTTGGTTCAGATTAACACTAACTCCCGAAAACCTAACTTTTGTTCCATTTGAGAGAAAAAAAAAATATTTTTCTTGTACAAATATTGACAGTATTAATCTTATTTTTGTATTTTCTTACATGTTATACCATTACTGTATGTTAGTATACTATAAGCATATTACATGAAACTTTTTTTTTTTCTCTCCCCGAGATGTGAAAAGCACATGTTTTGTCTTTCCTACAGAGCTGAACTACACCATATATCTAGAAAGGTTACCAAATACGCCATGCTAAACATTAAAACATTGTTGTGCAGCGGGGGTGTTTTCTTTCCCTCGTTTTCTTTGGTTTCTATGGCGATGGGCTGCATTTAAAGGCCCAGAATGTTAACTTTTTGTGATGTTTGCGGATGCCAATGTTGCCTGTATTTATGAAATGACACCATGTTTTCTGAAAACTAACATACTTACCATGTTTACAGAGAGTTGTTTGCTGTACATACATATAAATATATATCTTTTTATAGTTAATGTGCTTTGCACAATCAAGATATAGGGTTTGTTGCTTTTGTCTGTGTTCTCCCAAAATATTGCAGCCTTTTTTTAAAGACATCATTAAAGACCTTGGACTGTAACTGTTAGCATTTCTCAGCTGTGTCAAATGGTTTACTAGTGGCTTTGACAAAAAAAAAGAAAAATGTTGCCCTGATAGATGATATGAAGGGGGACAGCTTGGCTTATGTTGCTTTGTGTTCTCTTGAGCTGGCAACTGAATCTTTCCAAGTGTACCAGCAATGCAAAAAATGAATAAAAAATACTAGCAATTCAAACCGCCTCAGACTTTGTATTCCAGGAAGAACCACTGCCTCCCAGCTATACACCAATTCAAACTGCACATTTTAAAGGACCAGTGTGTAATATTTAAGAGTCTCTAGTGACAGAAATGCAATATAAGATCCACAACTATGTTGTCAGTGGTGTACAAAGACCTTATATAATAAACCAT
>JAODLI010000018.1:7446956-7462501 GCA_027575585.1 Percopsis omiscomaycus
GCAATGTACAGCGCTTTGGGTGGCCTGTTGGTACGATTAAAGCGCTATATAAATGCAATCCATTTACCATTTACCATGTTTTCATCAAAGTACTTGATTTATCTGACGTGTTCACATTTGTGATAAACGCATTGGCCTTTTGACACTTTATATCTCTGGATGGCCTTTCTTCATTAGACTTCAAGGTATAAAAGGATGTTACAGGACTGCATGCGATATCTGCTTCTTGTGCTAAAAAAATAAATAAGCAAACTCCTTGAAATTATGGTATTACTCTGTTTGTCGCAACTGCTTTGTGACGATTCCAGCGAGAGGTCACCTAATCGGGGAGTTTTTGGAGTATCTTTTGGTTCTCTTCTCAATCATTTAACTCCTGAAGCCTTTTAATGTGTGGCATGGAATTGCTACAGGCTGTTAGAAAATCACTGAATTGCCTCAGTTTAACTGACTCCCTTGAGCCAATCTTTGGCCAGTTATTTAGTTTTTCTTTGAATGCACGTTGGATTACGAATGGGTGGTCGTACCGAGCATTCAATGCGTCGTAAGCTTTATCATCCTTTCTGTAAAAGATTCCTTCCAATACAGATTGTGCCTCACCACTGATGTATTTTTGTAAATAGAACAACCTGTCAGCCGGATTTTTGCATCGCCATTCTATCAATGCCTTGAAACTTGTGCTCCACTCTAAGAACTTAAGTGGTTCCCCTGAGAAGACTGAAAGCTCGGGTGCAGGAAGTCTAGTGAGAACCATTGTGTCATGTAAGGCTTGTACTAATGAAGCTTCGTTATAGGGGTCTGGTAGCAGAGACCGGTAGTCTGGTGACTAGAGAGTTGCAGTAATCTAGACGTGAGATTACTACAGCTTGGACCAGGAGCTGTGCCGCTTCATTCATGAGGAATGGTCTTTTCCTTCTGATGTTGTAGAGGGAGAATCTGCAGACTCGCAGTAATATTGGCTGCGCAGGTCAGTTAATGGTCCAGGATAACTCTAAGACTCTTTGCAGTTGAACTGGAGGACACGGTGGTCTTCTCAAGGGTAATGGACCGGTCCACTTGAGGGCAGTCGTTTGCCAGAAGGTATAGCTCCACCGGAAGGAGTAGCTCTGTCTTTTCAAGGTTGAGCTTGAGGTGATGCGAAGACATCCAAGCACTGATGTCAGCGAGACATTCAGAGATCCTACTTGCGGTCTGCGTGTCAGATGGAGGGAATGAGAGGTAGAATTGAGTGTCATCGGCATAGCAATGGTAGGAGAATTTGTGTGAAGAGATTACAGAGGTAAGAGATCTAGTGTACTGTGAGAAGAGTAAGGGTCCTTGTGGTGTTGAGTGGGCAGGGTTTGGACAGGCGTCCATTCCAGAGGACTCGATTGTAGTGATCAGTCAGACAGGACTCAAACCAGGAGAGCGCCAAGTTGGCAATGCCCAGCTCAGCAAGGATCGATAGAAGGATCTCGTGGTTTACCATGTCGAATGCTGCAGACCAGAACAGGTTAGGGTTGTAAGTTATAATGGCTTATGGCCATGATATTTTAATATTGTGAATGTAAAATTGTAGATACATGAAGACTTGTGATGATGGTAGAAATCATCCTATGATATCCTGAGATGGTCTGTTTATAAGTTACAATTAAATCACTGTGGCTTATACTTTGCCCTAAAAGAACATACGTTCCATGTAATGAATATATAAAACGTTTATTTAACCTTATAAATGAAATCAAGCAATATAGACCACTGTGATTTATAGCTTTTCGGGTTCTCTCCCTTTCACATGAACATATACACACGCACAGACGGCTCTGTCAAGGACACTGAAGACAGAATCAGTTTATCAAATCCAGCAACCAAATACCTAATTTGCTAGTTTGAATTTGCATGAGAGAAAACAAGAGCCATACACTTTACTCTCCAGTGTCCAATAGGTGGCATATATAAGATATAAACATAGGACAGGTCAGGTGACTTAAGCTGCTGTAGAGAGGGGGTTGACGAGCCCCTAGGGGGGGCTCTAGATTCAATAAACCTCAGGAGATTCCCTCCATGGAACTCCTTAATCTGGAGGCAGGTAACAGCTACACCTGATACAGTGAGGTTGGAAACAGGAATTGATTTGTTTAATTAAATACAGCGACCAAAACGTTTTTTTCATCCTGAATGTGTCCCGAATTATATTGAGTTGAAATGAATAAAATATTATATATTTATATTATTCAGGGTATATTACGTTTAGTGGTTTGAAAAATATTTTAAAAAACGAAATGAATGAAAGAGCAAATTAACCGAATTAAACATAAAACAATAAAAACAATAAAATCAGAAACATAATGGGGTAGAGAGAAAGCATGCCTACCACTGATGGTTGTATACCAGGCCACGCCTCTGTCTGATGTGTGCCATTGACAGTGAGCTGTAATCCCACCAAATCAGAGGACGAAGGCATGCATATGTAGGGCAGAGATGGCAATCATCTTGCTGTAATCACGTACAAATATCATAACTTCCTCCCAGTTTGACACTTTATCACTCCTGGACAGTGTCACCGTGGGAATTGTTTTATAATGGGTTGATGATTTTGACAAGATTATAAGGCATTGTTTTGTCCTTTAGATTTTGGATTATTTGTCTGGAATTGTCTGTAGAGTTCAGTGCAAACTGGCTGTTGGGGTAGCAGGATAGATATGTAGGAGAGGTAGGGGCGGGACATGGAAGAGCAGTTGAATGGAGACTGGTGAACAAAGAGTATGATGTCTAAATTTAGCCAATGGCTCTGATGGGGTGGAGCTAATCCTCTTTGCACTCGAATTATCTGGCTTTTGGATTAGGGAGCTTTGCCTCTATGCAAGACATCTACTCTCTATAACGATGTCCCGTAATAGGCCATACCATGTTCCCCAATGGGGGTGGGAAAGGTACCGGGAATGCTGGTAAACTATTCCACACTAGAAAGCATGTGTTGAAATTGACACGTGTATATTGCTAGCCTTATCATATAAAACCAATGGAAGTCAATGGCAAATGAATACAACTGTGAGCTACCTAGCTAGCTACCGAGTAAATTTATAGAACATCAGCCTATTCATCAGTATTTAATATTGCTGTAAGGAAGCTACAGTGTTGAAGGTGTAACAAAAGTTCAATTCCACTTCAAGAGTAACCAAACACAACAAAGCAAAAGTTCTAATCTCAGGAACAAGCCCCCTACATACATACAAGATGCAAGATGATGCCATTTATTATATTTTGTATGGCAAGTAGCATCACCTTGTACTTGCACACAATGACCTGTGTTCAATCTGTACATGTACATGTGTACTTTGTGTACTGATTTCAGTGTTTTGGTTACGCTCAAATGTGATGCCACATCCCTCATACCATTGCCAGTGCTACTGGTAACCATGCTTCTGACATTTTGTGAGAGGCTATCCGCTGAAAATCCCCCTCCTAGTTTGCTGTGACGGTAGCATGTGGATTTTAAGCCTGATGGACTCTACCATTAGAAGGATGAACCCTGATGGGTGGGGGGTAGGGGTGGGTTGTGTGGTTGGAGCCTAATCCCTATGTTGCTATAGTACGGCCTCCAGATGAAGGGCTATCTGAAAACACCCATTGGAATTTATCTTTTTCATTAGTAGTTATTCAGGAGGATTTAATTTTTTAAATATTTGAATATCAATGTGATGACAACTCTGGTGAGTAAAGTTTTTTTATGGTGTTGTAGCTTTTCATTTTGTAAGAAATTAAAATGTCCGCAAGGTTTGCATAAATCCATTTTCAAAAATGTCACTTGTTGATATACCTTATTTATAACACGTTTAACCATTAGTAATGCATTTACAAAGTGAATGTCAAAGTTTATCTCACAGTGAAGGTAGGATAAGCTTGGCTGTAACTAACATTTCAAGTGATCACATAGTGTAGCAGGTGAAGGACAGGGCAAAGTGGGAAGTATATAAAGCCAACAATGAAACAAGAAAACAGAGAAAACATTTTTTTTTGTCACTACACTACAGTGAACAGAAAATATTTCTAAATAATTTTACATTCTGGTATCTCTGGTTGATACTAGTATCCAGTGGAAAAAAGATTCCTTTGTACTTAAGTAATTAAAGAAGAGCCTTCTTTAATTACTACCAAATACTAATTCCTAAAAGGTCCTTGGGATGGACACTTATAACTTTGGATGGCCACTGTATTACTGCAGTTCTAAGTAACAAATATTAATCCCCAGACATTAATGCTACCTAGAGCTCATAACTGGTTCAGTTCTGGTGAGTATCAATAATCCGTTTGCCAAGGTCCAGACTGACCTTAAGACAATACACTCGAAATGCATACGAAATAATAATTTATCTTAGTTTTTTACTCTTTAAATTAAATTAAATTGAATACATGAATTCACGTGTTTGCAGTGCAACTAAATTAATGGTTTCTTGATATTAGTGGAGGGATATCTATTGTTCTGCCTAGAATGCTTGCTTCTCAAAATAGGTTTTCTAAGTAAACTAACTAAACAGTTTCTAAGTACAGTAAGTGATTAAAACCAAACTGCCCTGGAAACAGGTTGGCTATGCTGTATCTATCTCAGTCACCACACTGACAGAATGCCTTGTTTTAAGGAAGAAACCTAAAAACTAAAAACTAAATACAGTAATCTCAATATATATTTTTAATCCACAAAGTATTGTAATGACATGCTATTTACAGGGCGATTATTGATTGATTATTTAACACAAATCAAGAGAGACATTCCTTTTGACCTCTCTATAGAATGTCACAGAGATTAAGTTGACGTCGCTGCCTCAAGCCGATAGGTTGTCTACTCACCTTGGACATGTTTAGACCTAGTAGGCCTAGTGCAATTACAATTAGGTCATTTAGCAGACACTTTTATCCAAAGTGACTTACTATTACATGCTGACATTACATGGAGCAGATAGGGGTTAGGCATCTTGCTCAAGGATGCTTACAGGTAGGCCAACTCTGGGGATCGAACCCGCAACCTTCCATCTGGGAGTTCAACACCTAGACCACTACTATCCTGCCCGATAGTGCACTACACTGTATGTGCATAGGGATTAGAGATACAATATGGCAACAAAATTGTATTACCATAATAAATTCTAAGTGACTGTGTTTTGTCAACCTAACATGTTGAGTGAACTATCTAGATTGTTCAGGACAGAAAAGCTGATCATTGAAAATGAAACAAAAACTGGATATTTTGCATACACAGTACGTATCCCAGTGTCAGGCTTCTCCCAGTGTGCACTAACTAACTTTTAGTGTTCAGCAGCATAAAAGTCGTTGTATTGGGCAAGGTGTGAATACATGTGATCAGGTTGTATAGAATGTGGCTGGCCGGTGCACTGCCCAAATAACTGCGATGAAAGGTCACAGTGGAAGATGGTCCAGATATTTTGCTACACAGCTTGAGATTAGAAAATTAGAACGTTGATGTTCCTGCCCCATTAGAGCATTAGAACAATGAGCCATACTTTAATTAGGCTGGCTCCTGACCCACTCAAACTTCACAATGATATAGATTATGATGTGACACCTCAATAATGGTATGCACTGAGACTCAGCACAGGTGTACCCAGACATAAAGACCAACACTTATCTATCATGGAGCAGAGAGAGGAGAAGGGTGAAGATAGTGGGTCAGAGTAAGAGATAAAAAAAGAAAAAGATGGAGACATATCAACATTGAATATTGTGCTAAAAAATCTCTATTTTAAAAAGTAGAGCCAAATTTGACTGACCCTGAGGAAACTTTCAAGAGAAAATAATCTTTCCAGCCTTCCTTCAAACTGTACTACATTGTCAAAAATGACCATCTAATGATCTCCTGTTGAGGTAACAGGCCATTTTCACCAAATAGTTGTAATAAATAGTATTTATTACAAAGAAGGCCAGTGCAGTGCTTTACAAGCAAGATAACCAAGTCTTTTAATCTCTTTAAAACAAAATATTGTTTATCTCATCACACCGTAAGATATTAAAGTCAATGTGCCAGCGGGATACAATTTAAGCATGAGAGAGAGTCATCTTGTAGGAGAGGGAGAGCAAGCAGAGAGACACACAGAGGGGTGGGGGGTGGAGAAAGAGGGTTATGCAAGCACCAGCTGGGCTGTGCATGGCCTGCGGTCTGACAGCGAGGCCTGGAGGACGGCAGCATGATGGGACAAGACTAGCTCTCCCTGGGGCCACAGACATTCACACTCTCTTACAAACCTCTCCCTGCATGCGCTTACTGTCCAAGTCAATGAACAGATGGACAACAAGAACTAAAAAAGTATTTAGGGATTAAAAAGGGTTCTGAAAATAGAATTACTAACCCTGATCCAGTGGAAATTCTAACAATATATCTTCTCCAGCCATGCGGCTTATTTCACTACTTGTAGGGAAAAGTGTCTGAGTCACAGAGCACTGCACAGTGTGATCATAGATTTAATTCCTTTTTTAACAATTCAACATTCTAATCTGAAATGATAAATGGATTTCAACATTTCTGGCCAAATATTAATCCATCTCTTGGTAACAAGACAGTACTGCATGCTTCATGCTGCATGCATTAGTCACCTTTTTGTAGCTCATCAGACAAACCTAATCTGAGGATGGTAGGGAGGAAACACAGAGGGAGCACACATTTCCACATCCTTAATCTGGATTAAATTGTAGCGCTCATCGCCATGGTGACAGACAGGGGTCTGCCACCGGTGTGGAGAGAGGTACATAGAAACCGACTTCCCGTCTCACAGACAGGTCGCTGGGAGAGTCATTTATACAGATTTATTGATCCACATTTTACACATTTGACATTGGACACACACAAACTCCTCACTGCTTTTTTAAGACTCCAACACTACCTGGCCAGAGGAGAAATACATCAATGGAAACTTCAATTACATTACCTATTTTGAAAGGCCATTAGACTAATACAGGCTGTGGTTCTCATCTAGAATAGTGATGTAAGATCATGGCAGACCAACAGGCGACAGTAATCTCTGCTGGGAGGATTAGAACTCTTCCCAGCACTCAGAACAGAAGTAACGTAGAGACAATAGGAGCAGGCTTGTGGCCTTCTAGGGTTACCAGTTCAAAACTCTAGTCTGGCAGGCAGAGAATAATACAAAACACTTTCTCTGTCACTGGTAAATGCCACGGTGTCCTTGGGCAAAGTACTTAGTACATAGCCAACTGCTTACCTCAACTGGACATTAGTGTATTATGCAACTTGTGTTTGACGGCTTGCTAGTCTGCCATGTTTTGAAATATCTTTAGTTACATTTCTTTATAGACATACAATATAGCATTGCAGAGTAGGACAGGTTTAAAAATGATGTTTTTAGTGATTTTGTGATAATATTGGGGTATGATATTGCCTGGTATGTGGCATAGTACGCTAACAAAGTCTGACAAATAAGATGATTTGATTCAGTTTTGTCATAGAAGATAACTGGAAAATATAGGAAAAGTCCATATAAAAATTGACAGAATTATCCTATAAGTGACCTGTTTATATAGACTGTTTGCAGTGTCTGATCTGAGTCTCTCCAATGACACTCAGAATTCATCAAATTGTTCATCAGTGTCACCTCGTTGCTAGGTCCATGGGAAAAATGGGAAAAGTAACTAAATTCTCAATCACGCCAGCGCTATGCTTCCCTCCTGCCAATGCCCAGGGCTGCCTGCTGTTGTCCAGTGAAGAGCAGTAGACTATCAGTTTATCTGGTTCTGTAGAAGCTGAGATGTACCACACCCATATGTTACTTACTTTACTGCCAAACATACCCAACTGACTTTCTTGACACCCCCCCCCCACAAGGCACTGTTGCACTGCAATGCAACAATCACATTTACTTCAGCAGATTATTAAAGCTTTATCTTATCTTATGTTATCAGATACTGTGTATGTACTGTTATACAGTATGTGTCTAATGTCCGTTCCGTTTCAGTTTCAGCATGTCTCTCTGTACAGCCCAGGGAAGGTAAGGCTCTTTCACGGCAGCTGTTGTTGAGAAGGCGAGGCGCTACACCTGACCAACCGCAGCTTCCTGTTTGCACCTGAGCCGCAGGATCCAGCAGCAACGCTGACATCAGAACGCGGAGCCAGGCGAGGATTATGCTCTTATAGACGAGGGCTTCCTCGCGATACAACGGCTACGGTGCTAAGTCAACCCTCCTCCTGCCAGCCTGCCAGGAACCATGGACGACCCCTACCAGAACAATGTGAACCAGCAGCTCAGCGAGGGAGGGGAGTACACCTACACCCAGGAGGGTGGGGGGCTTGACGGCTACCCATACCAGGCGGACTACCCTCCCCAGGAGGAGGACGCTGCCAGCGACGCCACAGAGGGACACGATGAGGACGATCGGATGTACGAGGGGGAGTACCAGGGCATCCCCCACCCTGATGAGATCAAGGAGGCACGGCGGGCGGCCCGGATGGAGGCCAGGAGGAAGGCCCGGCAGGCGGCCCAGCAGGACGAGGAAGAGGAGCTGCCAGATCAGTATGAGAACATCATGGAGGACTGCGGACATGGGCGCTTCCAGTGGATGCTGTTTGTTGTGCTGGGCCTGGCGCTGATGGCCGATGGCGTGGACGGGTTTGTGGTGGGCTTCGTGCTGCCCAGCGCAGAGAAGGACATGTGTATATCCAATGCTGACAAGGGGATGCTGGGTAAGTATCTGCATGTTAAAGGTCTATATGATAAGAATTCAACAACCTGAGGTCATTTATTAAACGTCTGCTGCTGCCCCTTTAAAAGGCTGTTTAAAGTTGAACTTGAAGAGGTGTTGTATGCTTGTTGTTGTAAAGGATGGAAGGTCTGAAACAAACTTGGATTTAGGTCACAATGTGATGTCAAAATCTAATGCTAAGCTCCACCCAGGACGGTGAGTGACAGGTCCGCACTGACACAACGTGTTGTGGTTCATGCTCTCACACGGTCTGTGCTTTATGTGTATTTTTAGCAGAAACATTTTTAACTGTATTTGAGACAAAGTAGTAGTAGTTCTTAACCTGATAAAACATCCTGATTTGGGAGCTCAGCCTCTTCATGTTCAAAACTATTTGTGAGCCGGATAGAGAACCACCAGCTAATCAGCATCCAGGTGGGTAGTTCAATTAGTTCCTACAGCAATTAAGGGCCTGTTTTTTCCCAATTGGTTCTGTTGTTCTGATTGGTTGAAGGTGGTCTAATTGTCTGCTAGCACCTGTGAAAGGTTTGATTGTGAAAATCACTGTCAAATGTTTGTTGTTTTGATGAGCTGAAGCTGTTCCAGTCGCTTATGATTTGTTTGACTTCAACTATTGGCACTGCCTCTAGGACAGAAGACTTTTACAGACTGCAGAGAAAAAAACAATTGTGGAACTTGTAAAATCAAAATGGTCATCATATAGACAATGTCTGCTTTGTCAAAAAAAAGTTCTCTTTGTGACCAAATAAGACACAAAATGTGATCTAATTAAAATCAGGAACATATTTGAAATATAACTATTTATAGTTTAACAACACACTGAAATACAGTGTGTCAAGTCATAGCTGTTTGGTAGAGTTTTCTGACTGGAAAATATACAGTATAGGGCTCCGATGTGAAACCTGGTCAGATTGATCTTTAAACTTCATTCACCTATTCTGGTTAGAACATTATAACAAGCAGCACTCTGGGCACCTGAGCACAGGAACCCCTGTATTAACCAGTAAATCCATCTGCTGTTGTCAACCAATTTTGTAATTCAATTCAATTATAGATTGTAATCAGAAACGAGAACAGAGTCATTTCTACTATAGTAGAAAGTAATTTAATGATTTAGCTAACAACCCCTGCCCTGTCCTTAGAATGGGCAATCACTTTTACATAACATAAGACAAGATACTGTACATGCTTGTCATTGTATCTTGTTCTACGTGATCATTATCTGACATGTCAGCCACAGGCGTTTCTCCCATGGTATGCGGTCTAATCGATGGCACTCTTGAATGACAGGATGGTTGAGCCTGTCGTGCAGAGGCCCAGCATGTTTGTACAGGCTAGTAATCCACAGGGAGGTGCACGCCACTGCACCACGTGCCCATAAGCAGCTTAGGTCCTCTGTAATTAGGGCTGTGTAGTAAAAAGCAGGAGTGGGGGGGTGTGGAATGGACCGGAAGGCCGCTAGGTCGGCCCACAGAGTTGCAGGTTAGACTGCAGACACTAGCAGAAAGAGACATATCAGTTTTAGCCAGGCAGCATTGTGTTGCAGTAATCATCATTAAACTAGAAGGCCGATAGTCAGTAAGCATCTGCTCTGCCTCAGTGTCCTTAAGTCTCTATGTGCTGTAGTACACACTTTATGATTGTTGAACTGCTGCATCATATCCAAACAACTAGGAAAACGTTATGGTCACAAGGTTATTCGATAGATAAGACTTAAGTTCTGTTTGGGATGAGGGAATTTGTCACGCCAAGGTCTAACTGAACAAGGGCAGAAAGACAACTGAATTGTCTTATGTCTGAAATGCTACCAGCGCTGGTTTATTGTTGTATTGTTATATATTAATCAATTGGAATTGTGTTTAAAGGTACAGTCCTCTACGTACAGTTTGTGTGTTGAATGTTGAAATAAGAGAATGGTTGAAATTATTCATTATTAAAGATACACTCCTCAGTTTGTGTCCAGAATTCCCTGTAACGCTGCATAGAAAGACAGTGCAAGGGCATGAAGTTGAAGGAGATGCAAGAATGCAGTTCAAAAGAGCGCTCTTACGCTCGGTCTTTTAATCGAATATTCCAACACAGTAGAACTAGTAACATAAACTCCTGCACTTTAAGCCATACTCAAATACAGGATTGCTTTGGACATCTTTTTGCATTCATAAAGGGGAGAAGTGGGCCTCCCTGTGGTTGAACAATGCATAACATGTAATGTGCTGTTTTTGTAATGTATATGCATGCTTGCATGCTTGCATGTTCTTACATTGTCACATGCCCATACATACGGTACATAGATGTTCTGTGTATTTGTGTGTATATTCACCAGGTCTGCTGGTGTATGTAGCGATGATGGTGGGGGCTTTTGTGTGGGGGGGTCTGTGTGACAAGATGGGACGCAGGAAGTGTCTGATCTACGTCCTGGCCATCGACGTGGTCTTCTCCTTCCTGTCCTGCTTCGCCCAAGGATACGGTTTCTTCCTGTTCTTCAGGTTCTGCTCCGGATTTGGGTGAGACACACACCTGCATTCGGAAGTGTGCATTTGAGCAGCGGTTCTTACTGATTGATTTATAGTGAATGTTGTAGTAGTAAGTAGGTGTACTGTCTCTATGCTGTGTGATAAGCATGTGTGTGTCAGCATATAAGCATGTGATGAGCTCTTCTGAGACAGAAAAATGCTTGCTATTATCTAGTTAATATATCAAGATTAAGTTTTTCAGTAGCATTAAGGGAATTTTCTGCTATATGCTATACTGTTAAAAAATAATGGGGTTCATAATTTGGGACCTACAGTACTCCACACACATGTGCAAGCGGTCACAAAATATGACCACCCCCAAAACAGCTTTTTTTGGGTGGTATCTGAAACAGAGGTTTCTATAATTTTCACTATTATATTGTCCCCTGATTCCGTTCCTGTTTGGAATTCTTACATAATAAGTCAGGTTCATTACAAATAACCATATTATGTTGTCCTGTGTGCTGTCTGTAGGATCGGGGGCTCCATTCCCATAGTGTACACCTACTTCACAGAGTTCCTGCAGATGGATAAACGAGGGGAACACCTGAGCTGGCTGTGTATGTTCTGGATGCTGGGGGGTCTGTACGCCTCCTTCATCGCCTGGGGAATCATCCCTCACTACGGTACAACGCACATACACACGCACAGCCCCACCCCGTCAAACACACACACACACACACACACACACACACACACACACACACACACACACACACACCCAGTAAGCAGTGTGTGCTGGTTTGCCAGGCTGGGGTTTTGCCATTGGAACAGAGTTCCAGTTCCATAGTTGGAGAGTATTCATCCTGGTGTGTATCTTCCCTGCCCTGGCCGCCCTGATCGGGGTCGTTTTCATGCCAGAGAGCCCACGCTTTCTTCTGGAGGTAGGCAGGCCAGAATCTCCAATTTGAATAGTAGTTCACTGTTGGTTACGCATTTTTGTGTGCATTGTACACTGTCTGTGTGTGCGTGTGTGTGTGTGTGCGTGTGTGTATGTGTGTGTGTGTGTGTGTGTCAGAATTCCAGGCATGACGAGGCGTGGATGATCCTGAGGCAGGTCCATGACACCAACTGGAAGGCGAAGGGAGAACCAGAGAGAGTGTTCACTGTAAGCCTCCACTTACCGTTCAGGCTCCTGTAAACCTCTCTTCAGAAACCACTATAGTTCTGCTGCATCATCAATCAGCTCTGCTGAGTTGCTGCTTAACTGTTCAGACACTAGAAATAAAGACCAAGGTTCTGCTTAGACTCCACAACTAATGGATACAACTAATGGATAACAGATCCACTAGTTGTTAAATGGATCTGTTGATTTGTTGAGATATCATTTCTTATTCAGAAGGTACCACTTTAACTGTTCAGACACCACACAGTTCAGAGGGGAACTGTTCAGAATACAAATAACAATGATGATAAGTCTAACTTAAATATACATCTAACCAGCTCCTCTCCCCTTCCTGTGAAGGTGACCAACATCAAGACCCCCCAGACTCAAGAAGATGAGTTTATCGAGATCCAGAGCGACACTGGCACCGCCTTCCAGCGCTGGACTGTCCGACACATGACCATGGTCCAACAGGTCAGCCAATCACATGGCAGTTAATGTAATTCTGATGATGTCATTTGATTGGATGGGGAAATTCCCTTTTCACCCTATGATTGGGGTGCAGGGCTTGCAGCATTCCTGTCATGTCTGTGTTCTAGGCCGGGGGGCAGGCTCTGACTCTAACCTTGAAGCAGACGTGGTTTGTGGTGACTAGTGGTACTGCTGTTGTCTCTGTAATATCCCCTTGGTGCATCTGTACAGTGATTCTGTCTAACAATGACAATATAGACAGTTAGGACGATTATTCTTCATGACGAAACAACCAAGCGACATAGTCGTGCCTGCTGCTGTCGTGCACGAGCAACCAGGGGCGCCGTAAGGGGGGGAGGTTAGGATGATTCCAGGGGCCCTGCACTGACAGGGGCCCTCACAAACCACTATTATTATTGTTTGAAGGAGAACAAGGTGAGCATATTATATTCTTTCATAGCGCTCAACATTTCTAGCAGCGCCCCTGAGAGCAACAGCCGGGACCCGGAGCGAGCAAAGACTCAATGATGACGCTATGATGTTAATGCTAAACATTAAACAAAAGATACCTACAATTATATAATTATAGTCCTCAACAAAAACACAAAATCATATTGTGTTTAATGCTGTTATACGGCGCACATGCACGAGGCTTGCGATTGCAAACTTCAGCGGCGCAAGTTGTGACGTGCTCTTCTGGTGGTACTGAGTATATGCCAGCAGAACTCACTTTGAAGATGGTGCAGCCCATAACCCTCAACATGAGGGTTGCTGCACCAATGAGAAAAGCTGTTGAGAAATCTGTTGAGTTTATGGTTCCATGTAATCTTTTATCTTCTTCTATACTTAGAAATTAAATTACTAAATTACCAATTAAATTGTATTTTAAACCCTCCCACTTTCTCTATTGTATTAGGTTGAGAAATGGTCGCACTGCCATTGGGTTTGGATTTGAATCTACGCCGCACACATGCCCATGCCCTGTGTACAATGCACACTATATCTTTAATGTAATTTACCCATCCGTCTTGTAGGTGATGGCCAATGTGATGTCTCTCTCAGCTCCAGAGCTTAGACTGCAGGGACTGTTCCTGGCAATTGTTTGGTTCTGCCTGGCCTTCAGGTAAACCCCTGCAATGCACCGCAACATTATAACATCAGTAAATGATAGTATGTTGATACTCATCAATGTAAAAAAAACATCTTGGTACACACAATATCATCTGGGTCAAGAGTCTAGTTGTAAGGTGTGAGTGGGGTGAGTGCAGGAGCCGACCAAGCAGCACACGAGAGACGAAGGTACAGGGTAACACAAGCGTAGCTGGGCGTTTAATAATCCAAATAGGAAGAACATGGCGTTTAAACATCACACGACAACAGACAACAGACAACAGACAACAGACAACAGACGACAAACAATACCAGACACTGAACCACCCCAGCTCCCCACACATATACCCTCCCCACAGGTGCACATAATGACATTAGTGAGGATGTGGAACAGGTGTGGCTTGGGTGTGCTGGTAGTGTGGGCGGCTGTCGAGAAAGGGGCGTGCCGTCCGTCGACGCGGCACCAGATGTTACAGTTAAACAGACTATATTGGGAATCGTACACGTACATGTAATTTTTCTTTGTGAAATAATAAATAATATGTGTGCATATGTGTGTGTTTGTGTGTGCGTCAGCTACCATGGCCTGGGTGTGTGGTTCCCAGACATGATTAAGTACATGCAATATGAGGAGTACGAGGCGAAAATAAGAGTGTTCCACCGAGAACGCGTAGAACGGTTCCACTTCAACTTCTCTCTGGTGAACCAGATCCACCGTGAGGGACTCTACATCCATGACAAGTAAGCTGCTCACACACCGCCATGTTGTCAATATCTGCAATGATACCTTGTAAATGTCATTTTGATCACTTTGTTTGTAGGTATTTGTGAGTGTGTATTTTTTCCTCGTTTTCTTTTAACGTATTTAACAGGTATGCTATAATGTAATCCTTTACTATAGGCTACTGCTATGCTACAGTATGCTATGCTACACTACATTGTAGCATTTTGAACCTTTGAACAAAAAGCTCTAATGAAATCATAGTGTTGTGTCCTTTTTTCAGATTTGCAAATATCGAGATTAAATCTGTGAAGTTCGAGGATTCCTTGTTTGAGAACTGCTATTTTGAGGATATCAGGTCCACCAACACCTTCTTTGAGAACTGCACCATCAAAAATACGGTGTTCTACAACACAGGTACTACTAACTCTGAACTCTGACATTATACAAATAATGCTGACCTAAATTTTATGATGTAAATCCAAAGCCACTAAAGTGTAAGCGAATGTAGGTGGAAGAGTAGAGAGGAATGTGCGAGCCACCAAAAACAGGTTTCAGCCTGGCTGGCTTCTGGACACATATAATTATTATTATTAAAATTATTAGAGTTCTATCGTTTTATTCTCCATTCTCTCTCTAGACCTTTGGCATGAGAAGTTCAAAGACTGTCGGATGGAGAACACCACCTTTCTCCACCCAAAAAAGGGCTGCCATCTCAACTTCGAGGAGGAGAATGACATTGTCATCTACATGGTCAGCTTCCTGGGCAGCCTGGCCGTGTTGCCTGGCAACATCCTCTCTGCTCTGTTCATGGATAAGTTAGGAAGGATCAAAATCATAGGTGAGATCAGATATATACAGCCATGGAAAAAATTAAGAGACCACTGCACATTTTTTAAATATAATAATAATATATATATAA
>JAODLI010000018.1:7464861-7476314 GCA_027575585.1 Percopsis omiscomaycus
CCCAGCCGGAAGGTTGTGGGTTCAAGCCCCAGAGTTGGCCTACCTGTAAGCATCCTTGAGCAAGATGCCTAACCCCTTGCTCCATGTAATTGTAAGTCGACAGCGTCTGCTAAATGACCTTATTGTTGTAATTGTAAATGACGGCGGCCATCTCACCACAAGTTTCTCGGGGCTGATCCAGTTGTTGTCGGGGAACTGGACATCAAACTTGATGTACAGATCTCCCTTTTCAAAAGGGTTACGGTACTGTGGCATTCCTTCCCCTCGCACCACTCTCACGGAGCCTGAAAGAGATACACGCCAGCTTCTTTAAAAACGGTTTAGCCTACCAGTTCTCTGGGATTAATGGGGTGAGGGCCATTTGAGTTCAATCTCTTAGCAATATGCCAGTCAAATTCCCTAGGTGGATAGTGTGAGAGACAAGGGTGGAGTAAAGACTCAGTGGGAACTCTCAATGATCAATGACGAACCTGGCTCGATGACCTTGCCAGCTGGGTACTTGACCACGATATGTCTGCCATCCAAGTGTTTCAACGTGAACTGAAAGCCACACAGTGCTTCCACCAGACCGATCTTGTGGGTCATATGCAAGTCGTTGCCATCTCGTCTGTATGTCTGCAGAGGAAGAGGGAGAGGGACAGGAGTTAAGAGCATGTTTTTAACTGACGCTTTTTATTTAATTTTTATTATCAATTCATAATTTACGTTTATTCCAAAGACCACGAGAAGCATTTATACATCTGTGATAGCCTCTTAAGCAAAGAAATATGTACATGGTGTGTGTAATCCCATGTCCATACTGTACAGTGTACAAACTTAGTCCTGTCAGGACAATCTGGTCATTAGCACTCCCAACAGGAGAAGCAGTCAAGAGACCTGAAGCACCACACATCACCAGCTGGGCCCTTCTGTTCACGCCTTCAGACATTGACAAATCTTTGACCTAACCACGTATAGGTGAATTATCCTACATAGGATACAGTCAGGTTTAGCAAAACCCTGGCCCTGGTTGTTGTTTTTAAGTCAAAATCTGCCTGCACAACACAACAGCAGGATGTGAGTGGTGAAACTGTATTGAAACTAACAAGAGGTGCTTTTCCACTGCAGGAACTCGGGCCACTTCCTGGGTGGTGTGAACATTCACAGGAACGGCCCCCTAATCGGCCCGTTCCGCCTCGGTTTCCATTGTGCTGCTGGAACTACGGACCTACAACGCTGCCTGTGTTCTGACATCGCGACGTCAATTCCGAGCGTGACAAAATAATGATACATTTCTGCACCGGCAGCACGACACCACCAACATCAGAATGTTAAACCAGAGATTCTCCAGAAATGTTAGGAGTGGACAGTTGAATGTTGCTCTAAAGCGGCAAAATACTACATGGCAGCTGTAATTACTTGATAAATTAATATAATGATGCTAGTTGTTGGCTTCCGCTCACGTCACGTTTAACCAATAAGCACCAAACCTCATCCAGCAGTTTTTCCAGGGCCACTCAGAAGGGCCTACCCTGGAGTAGGTACTTATTTCGGCCACCGAAAGAGTTCCTACAGGGTTGGTTCCTGCAGTGGAAAAGCGCCTAATACAGCCATGTCTTGCGATGTGTGTGAAAACTGCATCTATTAGAAAACGTGTGGCATTGCAAAATGAGATATAATAAAAAAAAAAATTTAAAGACATAGTATGTATTAATCATTTTGTGTGGCACGTATATGGCGTGTTAGCACCCACTGTAGTCTATGGAGGCAAATAGACAGTACTCTCAAGTTGTACTGCTGCATTAGAATTTGATCAGAGAAGGTCTCTGTGTGGTGTTCAGGTTGTTTGCCCAGGAGCAAGGCATGAAGCGGAGAGCTGGCTCCACCTACCTCGTGCTCCTTCTCCTGCAGGACGAGGACGATGTCTCCCGGCTCCACGTTGGGTGCCTGGTCCGCCTCCCCACCGAACGTGATTTTCTGGCCGTGCTTCATGCCCTTGTCTACGTGCACCTCCAGGATCTTCACCTCCTTCACCACCTTCTTGCCCTCACACTTCTTGCAGCGGTCCTTCTCGCTGATCACCTCACCTGGGGTCGGGGCGAGGGGACAGTGAGCTGGCGGGGTACTGCCTTAGTGTTTACACTGGGCCAATACCCCAGCAGCTGGCGGGAGGGGGGGCCTGAACACACTGGCAGACAGTTGCCTTACCTTCTCCGTTACAGTCAGTGCACACAGACTGCATCTGCTGGACCATCCCCGGAGCCAGTTGTCTGATCATGATGCGCATACCACGCCCTCTGCAGGTGGTGCACTTCTGTACAGCGCCCGTCTTGCCGCCCTGCCTGCACACAAGCGAATGGACGGCCATTTAGGAAAGGCAGAGGCTGGGGGGCACGGGTTAGCTCAACCGTACCGACGTATAAAAGGGGTGCTTCTGTTGGGAAATGATCCCCATAGGCTGCCAACGGCATCAAAGCCGTCACCTAAAACAGTGACTCTGCTTCGCAGAATAATTCTATTCATCGATCACATTGCTGGACACTACATCAGTCAGTCTCTCCACCTACATGGAGACAAGCGGCGTATCCCAAGAGGATGACATAATTGCCCAAAAGGGCTGTAACATCACTCCAGGGATAAGTCAGTTACCATCCCAATTGCTTTTGGTTGATAAGCACACACCACGTTGTGTGCCTCATACAGGGTTTCTGCAGGTTTTAACCAGCTCCATTTAAAACCATTATATATGCAATTTAAGACCCATTTCACGCCCATAATGGCAAAAAAAACACTAGCTGGGTGTGCTCCGATAAATTCTGACTGGGCTGCACCGTTTGCATTAGTGATTATTGATTTCGCTTTGTAGTTTTGTTACAGCGTGATCAATACACATTTAAAAGCAAGACTGGAGGTTAATGTTACTTTTATAAAGTTGCACTAACTCATATCATACATCACATAATCCAATCAATTTTTGATATCCATCAAAATCATTTGTATGACATTCGGATTATAGACCTTAAAGGACCTGCGGAAACCCTGCTCACAGTTTGAGGCATGGTTGGAGTTAGCGTGTCTCCCATTGACTCCAAAGGTAAAAGCCAATCTAAGACAACGTCGCCACTATGATTCCACACACACCACAGTGGAACGGTAGCCGTTGATTTTTAACGAGAAATAACCAGGTCTATTTATTTCAGCAGCACATCAATTTGAAACTTTTGGCTAGCCTTCTGGCTGCCCCCCCCCCTAACAATGACAACAAAAGATCACCTTTGCCATAGCTTGGAGGAACATTCGGCAATAGAGAAAGAAAAAGACTGTTATAAGATACATAACTTACCCATTACAAGTGCTACACAGAACATTCTTGCTAAGTTGTAGTTTGGTTGTTTTCCCATTGTAAACGTCTTCCAACGTCACCCTGTTGGGAGAGAAAAAAAGAAAATATAAATATACACGTACTACTTTTTCAATCTACTGTACAGGTGATAAGAATGACAACATAATTGGTTTAGAGATTATGTCACACACACGTTGGCAAAAAAAGTGTGCGCCAACAGAATATTGGCCTTACTTGAGCGGATGGACCATATCTTCCCCCCTCCTCCGGCCTCCGTTCCGGGCACGACCCCCCTGGCCCCCCATGAAGCTAAACAGCCCACCACCAAAGATGTGGGAGAAGATGTCGTCCATCCCTGCACCGCCGCCCCCTCCTTCCCGCAAGCCCTGTTCACCATAGCGGTCGTAGAGTTCCTTCTTTTCGGGGTTTGTAAGCACCTCGTATGCAAAGCTGATCTCTTTGAACTGTGTTTGAAGGAATGAAAGAATGTAGTATGGGTTAACTTCCTGGTCTAATTGGACATGCCCCTGGGCTTACTTTCAATTCAACAGTATATTAACATTACAGGTGCTGGCAGCTAAATTAACTGTCACATACAGACATCACAGTTAAGTTAATACCACGCCTATTAAGCTCCTTTACAATGATCATCTTACACTCACCGGCCACTTCATTAGGTAAACTTTTACAACAGCTCGTTAATACTGAAGTTCAAACCAAGCACCAGAAAGGGGAAGAATGGTGATTTAAGTGACCTTGAACGTGGCATGGTTGTTGGTGCCGGACAGGCTGTTTGCAGTATTTCAGAAAGTGCTGATCTACTGGGATTTTCCAGCACAACCATCTCTAGGGTTTACAGAGAATGGTCCGAAAAAGAGAAAGTTCTCTTTCAGTTATCTGGTCGAAAATGCCTTGTGGAGAACGGCCAGACTGGTTCGAGCTGATAGAAAGAAAGGCAACAGTAACTGGTTACAACCAAAGTAGGCAGAAGAGCATCTCAGAACACACAACACATCGAACCTTGAAGGACCATACTGGCATAGGAGGCAGGATAGTCTAGTGGTCTGGGTGCTGGACTCCCAGCCAGTAGGGGGCAGGATAGTCTAGTGGTCTTGGTGTTGGACTCCCAGCCGGAAGGTTGTGGGTTTGAGCCCCAGAGTTGGCCTACCTGTAGGCATCCTTGAGCAAGATGCCCAACCCCT
Source organism: Percopsis omiscomaycus (assembly GCA_027575585.1). NCBI lineage: Eukaryota > Metazoa > Chordata > Actinopteri > Percopsiformes > Percopsidae > Percopsis > Percopsis omiscomaycus. The sequence continues at coordinate 7,469,386 of JAODLI010000018.1, forward strand.
AACTGTTCCATGTAATAGCAGCATGGAAGTCGCTTTGGATTAAAGCGTCTGATAAATGCCCTAATTGTAAGCACCACAACGGGTGCCATTCCTTTCAGCTAAGAACAGGAAACTGAGGCAACAATAGAAGATTTCTGCTGCCACGATTTCCGAGTCGATTTCTGCTGCCACATCCAGATGGTAGAGTTAGAATTTGGCATAAATATCATTGCAGCATGGATTCATCCTGTAAGTATCAATGGTTCAAGCTGGTGGTGGTGTAATGGTGTGGGGGATATTTTCTTGGCACACTTTGGGCCCCTTAGTATCAATTGAGCATAGTTTAAACAGCCACAGCCTACCTGAGTATTGTTGCTGACCATGTCCATCATTTTGGGACAGTGTACCCATTTTCTAAATATGGCTACTTCCAGCAGGATATGGCGCCATGCTGACAAATCTGCAGCAACTGCGTGATGCTAGAAGGCAGTGCTGAAGGCAAAAGGGGTCCAACCCGGTACTAGCAAGGTGTACCTAATGAAGTTGCCGGTGAGGGTAGATCTGATCTTAGCCCATTAGACAGTAACTGAACATTTTGTACAAATACAAGCATCTTGGAAACTATACACATAAGGCATTAAAAAAAAGCCTACAAATGAAGTCGACTAATTAATGCTATGTTTTTATATTCTTCAACTTTGATCTTTACCTTGTCACCAGCATTTGGGTTCTTGTCAGGATGATATTCTTTTGCCAGTTTTCGATATGCCTAGGGTAAAAATAAATAAAATAAAGGAGAGTTTAATAGCCGGTCAATATGGACTAACCTATATAAAAAAAAAATATATATATATCTATCGCATGACTCAAATGCGGGTTAGGTGATTAGCTGTGGTTCAAATATTGCATTGTGGATGAACTTTCACCTAAACGACTAACGTTACACTTGCCGGTAGAAAACCTGCTAGGAGCTAAGCCACCGTGTCGATGAATCTCACGTTGTTTAGCGGGATATATTTCTACATATCGGTTTAAATCTGAATTAGAAACGTCAATTTGGGTAGCGTTATATCCCACATCGCTGACCCGAACCCTTGTTCAAAATGTCCGTCAAGTAATGTTAAGGTTACAGTCGCTAATGCTAATCGTAAACATGTAAGCGTGCTTTATAGTCCAGCATATTCTGGCTACTTCTGTGTTTCTAATAGATCTTCCAAAGCTGGCAAACAATATAACCAGCGTCCTTGGTGAAACAGTTGGCACAAACTGTACGGTACACGAATTCCGGATATTTAAATAAAAAGGGTCCAAAGCTCAAATAAGGCTATTTGAGCTTTGGCTGTCAAACGCATGTCAGCTTAGCCAATTTAACATTCTGATTCGTTCTCGTCTCTATACTACATGAATAGAGGATTCTCTCACGCCATGACACATGTGTGTTAGTCAAGACTGGCGTGTATCTTTAGTGTTATACTAATGACAAACAGCTAAGCTACTGCAGGTCAGTCACGTGACCGGCTGCAGGCTTAGCTTGCTGAGCTAACACCATCCGGAGACCTAACGCTAACTTTAACTGCATTTATTCAGGTGTTGCAACGTTACACTTCGTGTAAGTAAAACCATAACAGTCTTCCCTAAAATAAAGAAGACACTCGTCTTAGCAGTTAACATAATTTCAAGACATCGTGATATAGTCACTTGAACCTTTAGGCCGGCTTCTCTATAAGCTAGCCCACGTCGTAGCTACCGTTAGCTGGCCGTGAGCTACAACGCATTTCCTGGTTCAGCCGATTCTAACAACGGGACGTTTATAACTCGTCTTCTAGTACATTCTGTGGTTAGTGCTGCCATTATTGCCTACCTTCTTCAGCTCATTCTCAGTGGCAGATGGGGACACGCCGAGAATGTCATATAATTTAGTATCTACAACATTCGCCATGATGTGACTCGAGAAGGTTCCACGGCGAGGAGGGCGGCAGAATAAAATGAGCCGGTGAAAACGGCCCTTTCGTCTTCTCCAGTTTCCGGCAAGTGGGAGCACTAACGTGCTCGCTGCTGCCCCTTAGTGGTGTACTCTACGAAGGGTGGAGTACATCTATTTCACCTAGAAGCGTAGACGTATGTAGAAATGATACCACTCCCACTCACAAACGGAATTTAGAAAACACGCGATTTAGACATCAAAATTAATTTCTTTAAAGGATAAACATCATTCACTAACAATTGTGCTTATTTATATAGTCTAGGTCCTAGGCTGTATTTTATCTCTAATAGGAGGCTAATAGTTATAATATAAATAATATAAAAGTCCAGTTAAATACGCATAGGCGTATATGACAAATAGTGAATTGCTGATTAGATTTTCTTTGCCCTGCTTGTTCACACATAATTACAAAACACAAGGTGTTCAGCTATTAAATGAATCATCATCCCACAAAAATAGAATAATTATATTTTTTCTATTTAAAATCTATTAAAAAATATTTGCCTAGACTGGTTTGGGTTATTTTTGTAGTTTTCGCCTCATTGCCCAATATGCATACTGGTAGCAGGACATTGTGTATCTGAACATATCTCAAACAAATGCCTTAAGCACTGGGAGTAACACATGATGTAAGGGGAAGGATGGAGGAGTGTGTAGTGGGAAAACACCAAGATACATTTTATTCTGGGAAACCCAGGTGTACTTTGTTTCCTGGTGTGTTCAACTGTGCCTTATGGAATGTGTTATGGGTCACCATGTCCATGTGTTCAGGTCATACTATACTGAAGGGGGAGAAATGCTGAGATGTTGTGTGCGATGCATGAGAAGTGGCCCTGTAAAACCACCTGGTGCTATCTCTGACTATAAGACCCCAACGCACGCTCACAAAGGTGGAGGGCTTTGTCTGAGATAACTGTCGCCTGCTTGCAGTTGCAAGGGTAATAAACTTGACGTTGTGTGCGAGCCTTTATTACAGAATTTCCACCACAGACAGTGTTGCTAATTATGTAAGAGTCACGTAGCACATTTTTTGAGTTTGGTACCAATGATTATATACACGGTCTGTATGTCAATCTGTTCACTGTCTTTGAAGTGGAACCAGTCACTTTGATTAACGTCTTGTGTTGTGCAAAAGTCTCCCCCCGTGCTAGGCTGTGGTCTTCTACTGCATATCAGAGCACTCGATTCTAGACTGCTCACCACAACGCAACCTTTGGGTGTTGCCGCTTCAACAATTCTCGTCTCAAAATGAACTACAAAGCTCACACAGAGGGTGAGTATGCTGTTGTTTAATTCAACAAAATGAAATTATACAACCAGTGATCCTAAAATGAAGCCCAGGAACTACACACATGTCAATGTATAGGGACACAGGTTGTGCTTGATTTACACACTCAGGTCAGGGAGAAAGGGGGAGGGCATCTGCATATTCAGTCCAGCTTTTCATTTCCATACATACCACAAATGGACACTTATGGATGCCATAAATCTCACAGAGCAGCAGTAAAATTCTTTTATTTGTTTTTATTAAAATAAGATCTCTTCGCATTCCTCAAGAGAGAGCGCTGACAGTTACAGCCTTGAGTATGTGCGAGGTAACCATTACAAATATACTATCATCATTATCATCATCGGCTATAGAATCCCCCAATCCAACACCTTCTAGAAATGTTCTTCATAAAATCATCTCACCAACAATTCAAAACATTAAAGAATTAAAAGCCAAGCAACATCATGAAACTAGATATACACTGGTTTTAATAGTACAGTACACAGACCAACAAAAAAGAAAATAAAGACTCAAATAATTTATTAGAAGACGCATTATATATCATATATCTGTGCAGGACAGCTGGGTATATGTAAAAACTCCCTCTAGCATCTCGTGGTGTTCATAGTACCGTACGGTACCTCACTCTGAGTGCGAGTGTCCATTCGATGTGCTGGAGAGGCCCGGGCCTGCATGCGACCGCTCCCTCTCCGTACACAGGATGGATGGCATGAGAGAGAGAAAGACACGCGCCAGACAGGTGGGGAGACACAACCCCCCCCCCCCCCGTTCCACACACACACACACACACACACACACCTTTACGGCCACAACCAGCTCTCAGGGCGGCGGGGAGGTGGGGGGGGACAGAGGAAATTAAGACTATGGAAACTCTACCGGCCTCTCCTCCTCCTCGTGTCTCACTGCTTCTTCCTCCTCCGTCACACGATGAATGAGTGGAGAGGTGTGTGTGTGTGTGTGTGTGTGTGTGTGTGTGTGTGCGTGTGCGTGTGTGTGTGTGTGTGTGTGCGTGCGTGCGCGTGCGTGCTTCCATCTAGAAGTCCATGGACATTGAGCGCTGCTGGGGGTCCACCACCACCGTGCTGTTGCGGGCGCTGTTGCCGCGGACGCTGAGGGTCCCGCAGCCCCCGATGCCCCCCGCGATGCCGCTGGCCCCGCCCATTGGCCCCACCCCGCCCGCCATGCCGCCGCCGGCCCCGCCTCCTCCTCCCATCACCCCTCCGGCGATCCCCCCGCCGCCGATGCCGCCCACTGCGCCTCCCATCCCGGGGGGCCCCGCCCCACCCCCGCGCACGTAGATCTCGCACGGGATCTCCTCCATGACGCGGTCCTCGATGACCTGCTGGTCGCAGTCGTGAGTCTGTGTGTGCTGCTTGTAGCCGTAGCAGCTCTTCTTGTAGCTGGCGGTGGCGTTGAAGGTCTTCATGGGCGGCGGCTTGGAGAAGTCGTTGTGGTAGGACAGCTCCATGGAGCTCAGCGTGGTGCGGCTGTGCTTCATGCTGCCGCCGCCCGTGGCCACCGAGGCCTGCGAGCCGCAGTGGTGCTCGTGGACGCAGCGGGACGTGGTGGAGGAGCGGCGCAGCTTGTGGAAGCTGTCCAGCTCCTCCGACAGGTCGGCCAGGTCCGAGGAGACCTCCTTGTCGCGCAGGGAGAAGAGCTCGTAGTGGGGCGGGTCGAAGACCTCCTGGAAGCCCGCCTTGTTGAAGACACCGGGGCGCCGGGCAACCACCTCCATAGAGACAAAACACACAGATGTTTCTACTGTTTATTATATTAACGTTGAGGGTATTTGTAAGCCTCCACTACAATTAAAGTACAGAAAACAGTTTACTACTATTTACTACTGAGACTGCTTCACAGGACTGTCTGGGCGTTCACAGACCCTCCTTGATTGACATCTCTCTGCATTTATCAAACCCTGTCAAAGTCTATGGCAACTGTTAGAGTGAGACAACTGTCACCTTCTTCATGCTTGTTTTTTTTTAACATGTGCTGTTTGCTCAGCAAAGTACCAGCGCATCTCCACCCGACTTCAACGCGGTACATTGAAAAACAGACATGTTTTACAGTAATAATGTAAATGAAACATTTGAATGATACGATGCTCGCTCATTGTAATAGATGCAGCTGCGTCATTCAGTATCATGGGAACATCTATTTAAAACTAGTTCGCTGTAACGGAGCGTAGTGGAGTAGCGAGTGTAAGCGTGAGCCGGAGGAACAACACAGGCAGCCTAGGCAGCGGTGAACGCATGAAGCGTGTTTTATTACTCCAGTTTTATTACCACTTTACTGAAAGCCTAAATGTATTGAACGGCGAGAATAATCCAAGGAAAAACAACAATTAAAAGTTCCGAATGCTGGTATGGTAAAAGAAAACCTACGAAGGATAAAATACCTTCTTTCTAGGTTGCTTCATCTGGACCAGGATGGAGATGATGAGCAGAACCAGGACCACCCCGGAGGAGACTCCAATTACCGTGCCGTGGGTCTTGGTGATCTGATGGAACAACCCGCTGGTACGCTTCTCTGTAGTGGAGAGGAGTTGGGGGGGGGCAAGATAACAAACATTAAAGAGGAGAGGCAAAATAGGTCAGAACACAGTTTGGGATGAGCGTGCTCTCACCTTTGCAGTGGTTCTCATCCCAGGGGTAGACACAGTTCTGCACCCCATTGCACACCAGGGAGTTATTAATGCACATGTTGCTGTGGCAGAAGAACGTGCTGGAGGAACAGGGTGCTGCGGGCAAAAGGACAAAACACATGCAATAATGGATACAGACAGGCAATAGCAACTGACAAATATAGCTGGGTAACAGTTTCTAAGCGAAACAGGTACAAGATACAAGCGGGGCAGGATAGCCTAGTGGTCTGGGTGTGGTCTGGGAAGGTTGTGGGTTTGAGCCCCAGAGGTGTGCCTACCTGGAAGCATCATCCTTGAGCAAGACGCCTATCCCCTACCTGCTCCATGTAATAGCACCATGTGATTGTAAGTCGCATTGGATAAAAGTGACCTCATTGTAAACTGTACAATAAATTAATTTCAAGGTTCTAGGTAGGGTGACTTAAGGCAGCCCTTCTAGGGTGACCTGGGCCAGCCCTTCTAGGGTGACTTAGGGCAGAAGAAGGAGGGCGAATTCGGGTAAGATCGAAGTAAGAGGCAGCGTAGGAGAATGCGAGGTGGCACAGCAGCCGTGCAGATGGTGAGCACGGTGCGGCGAGAGCCCGCGTGCTGAGGTGACTGTTTGCATAAGAGGTGGGAGGTGGCAGAGACAAAGGGCCGAGGTAATCGAAGCTGGCTGCTGGCCTCGGGAGACAGATTCACTGCCAAAAAGAAGCTGGGGGTACACTGTGGGGGTACACTGTGGGGGTACACTGTGGGGGTACACTGTGGAGGGTACACTGTGGGGGTACACTGTGGGGGTACACTGTGGAGGGTACACTGTGGAGGGTACACTGTGGAGGGTACACTGTGGGAAAGAGGCAGGGATGGAATGGAGGTCCTTGGCCTTTATTCAGGCACTGCTGTGCAGTGGCATATTAGTGACATTGCAGGCTTGTAATTTACATTTACATTTACAGCATTTAGCAGACGCTGTTATCCAAAGCGACTTACAATTAGTACATTTGTCAACAGTTGAACCGGTTAACCACCAGTTTTGCAAGTAGATAACA
>JAODLI010000018.1:7482834-7497284 GCA_027575585.1 Percopsis omiscomaycus
GTCAACAGTTGAACCGGTTAACCACCAGTTTTGCAAGTAGATAACATTCTCCTAGAATAAGGACAGCATCATGTAACTAGGTTACTTTACCTATGCATTTGCACAACATTACTCAAAGGTTTATCATTCACTCCTCAAAACAGTTTACTAATTACAATATACAAAGTTATCATTCAACATCTTCAAACATGAAATAATTGCTAATTGCGAAGTGCTTACAATTTTAAGAGCTGATCTAGCAGAGTAGAAGGAATTATTATTATTATTATTATTTTATTTTTTTTAAGAAAGGGAGGAAAGGAGGATACAATTATTGTTAGTTCAACTCAGGGCTGTGTAGTTTTCAATCTACAGTTAGCTATATGCTAATGCAATCAGGGGAATGTATGCAGATTGTCAAAGACAAGATGCCCTAACCCTAACCCTATGTGCATGGTGTCTTATTATTTTAACATGAGATAGTTTATGGAAGGCTCTAAAAACCCTAACTCGCTTTTTTCAGGTGTTAATCAATTGTCGTTTTCATGGCTTTTTGGGGCAAATGTCATCTAGTCGCCATCTAGGGGTTGAAAAAGTGTTTGAAATATGTCGTTTTGGTGGTGATAAGCCCTTTGAAAAGTGGAGGCAGCCATTTCCAGTCTGTTTGATGCCCCTTTAAGACACAGGCTGTGAGCAGAAAGCCAACATGTCTACAGATTCTCAGGTGAGAGCAGACATCCATCAAACTCATTTTCACCCTTCGTCAATGTGGCCAGCAATTTTCCCCTTCACAGACTTTGTGTGCAAGCACATAGAAGAACACACACACACACACACACACACACACACAGCTGAAACCCTCTCTCTGCAGGACTCTGCTGCCATGGGCCCCCCAATCCCCCAGCCTTAAGTGTTAATGTGTTTTACAAAGGGACATGTAAATGTGTGTGTGTGTGTGTGCGCCCCTTTCCGCCGTCGCCTATCAACACCCCTGATGAGGTTTTCCCTGCTGTCGCCATGCTCACTTCCAAACAGATTAGGCGTTTCTCGCCTTCAAAGTGCCGCTTTTTAGTGGGTGTCAGCCGGGCATCAGCCCTGCCCATCTCCTCCACATTCCCCGAGGAGGACCGCAGAAACAGCACGGCCGCAAAAAAAGCTATAATAGGCTATAACCTTCATTCATGAAAAAATACCGTGCTTATGGATACATGACTCTGGTGACAAGAGTCATGGTCACACCCCTGTTCCGCCATGACCAATCAGGGCCTTTTTTCCCTCTCTTTTGTTCTTTTTTAGCTAGCTCTCGTTACGACTCTCAAATCCTACCTACAGCAGCTTCCATTAAGGTGATATTAAGGTTTAAAGAAGGGCATGTTGCAACCAATCACGAGATCACATGATCCAGTCAACCAATTGCGAGAGGGTTAACAGCAAATACAGCTCCAATACTAACCTGATGGAGGCTCCTAAAGTCAATTCGAAGCTTCAAAACGTCTCTTCAGAAAGCCTTTACTAAAGCTTCAGTGTGTCTAGTTAGTATATGTCCAAATTAACGATGATCGAGAGAGAAGGGACAAACTCGTCGCTTTCTTAGACTGACAAAGATTAATGGCTCCCACTGACCTCCAAGCAAACTTTTAGCTGGTCGCTGATTCCAAACAAAGTTTCGAGGAGTTAAGAGGCTTCAGATGAACTGTGTGATTGGAATAAATGAGGACCCAAATGGTCTTAAGGGCTCTCGAGGAAGAAAAAAAAAGAATACCCTTGCTGAATTATAAAGGCCATTACGTTGTGACTACAGCAGTTATGGGTTTTGTAAGGTAAACAACATTAACATTCATCTTGGGTTTGGAAAGAATGCAAGCGAAAGCAGCAATTAATATACAACTATTCATCCATTTAATGAAAATATTACAAAATGAACAACTGTCCCCCACGCGGCCTGCCTCTGTATTGGCACTATTGTAAGAGCATTTATTTGAAAGGTTCCCTGTCCTGACGCTACATTGGTAAGTGCTGACGGTTAATCCAATTGCCCTATTGACCGTTACCATTCATCCAAATGGACAGATTAATCCACTTTTCCCAACATGTAATAGATAGATTGTCACACGGTGACTTTCAAATTAGGTACAACTGATGCTTTCAATTCTTAACAGTAATGGTAAATAATTGGTTTCCTCATATCTGCGCTTTGAATGCAAAGGAAGAACAATTAACTCTGTCCCCTGAATGGAATTGTTAATGTCTACGAGTGATTCAGACACAATATAGGAGCTCATAAATCACCCCTGTGCATTTGTGTGTGTGTGTGTGTGTGTGTGTGTGTCCTGTCAGTTGTGAATGATGAATAACCTAGTGGCTGGTAAGTGAGGGAGGGATAAAAGTCCAGTAAATGGAATAAAAGCTCAATTAAATACCACACAATTAGCACCGTGGCTATAGCCAGATCTAAAGTGTCTCTGCTTCCTTAAACGAACAAAACAAGCGCTTGAGGGCGTATTGGACCTTTTAATGAAGTCAACTTGACCCCGGTGGGCCTGGGGGGGGGGGGAAGGGGAACTCACGGTCGACGAATGAGGTGAAGAGCATTCGGAAGCGGCTGAGGCGGCTCTTCTCGTCGGCCCACATCCGCACCACGCCCACGCCGCTGTCCAGCATGACGTCGTTGGCCACCGTGCTGCAGAACTTGGCCTTCAGGTTCTCGATGGCGCTGCTGCCGTCGTACACGGCCACAAAGTTCTTCTTGCACTCATTGGAGTGCTCCATCTGGTAGTCCATAAAACGCAGGTAGATCTGGGAGGAGAAACAAATAAGTAAGCTCGTTATAGATTTACTGTGAAAATCCTGCTATGCCGTTGTTGAGGGCAGAACAGCAGATTTATGTACTAGGGAAAATAAGAAAGAAAGGGGAAAAAAAAGAATGTAATAGTTGAAGAATTAACTGGCGAAATCTATTCTACAGGTGTGCCGAAATAATGAAGGGTTTTTCACAGTGGGGTTCATTGTTGAGTCCAAACGTACAAGACAATGTTTTTAAACACACAGTGTTTTCAACCTCTATGCCTGCTGTTTATTCTGCTTTGCTGCTCCAACACAAACAGAGTAGCTGAGTTCTTTAAATGTGTGTGTGTGTGTGTGTGTGTAGAGCAGAGTAACAGAACCATATGTCTTGTGTAGAAACAGAATACCTTAGGGTTTGGGTACACGACTAGGGTTATTTTACTGCATTTCCTGGACATCAGATTTAATGACATTTAAGGAGATTTAATGAGAGGAAATACAATGATATTGCAGGCTTGCTTGACAGGATATAGTACAATACTAAAGAATAACTGCTCTCCAATCTCTCTAGTTGTCTCTAATGGTGGCTAGTATGTAGCCACCATTAGTGGGAGTAATTCCTATTAGCCGTTTGTGTCAAGTCTTTCTTTTATCTTGAGCCCGATGGCCTTTTATTTCACTGATAGCCAGAGGGGGGGTTTTAACATTACAAATGAAGTCACAGTAATCTGCCACTTTCATCTTCTAGTAGTGATCCTTCCCACTGAACGGGCCGGGCGTTCCGTGCGCTCCTCTGCACTGACCTTAGACTGGGGAGGAGCCCTGATGGTCCAGATACAGTCCAGGGCATCTCCAGGCTTCACCTTCTCCTCCTCCTCCACCTGACTGGAGCGAATCACGCCGTCCCAGCCCCCAAGCTCAAACTGGCAATCTGATGTGGGAGGAAGGGAGAGAGAGAGAAGAAGAGAGAGGGAAAGAGAGAGAGAGAGGGAAAGAGAGAGAGAGAGGGAAAGAGAGAGAGAGAGGGGGAAAGAGAGAGAGAGAGGGGGAAGAGAGAGAGAGAGGGGGAAAGAGAGAGAGAGAGGGGGAAGAGAGAGAGAGGGGGAAGAGAGAGAGAGAGAGGGGGAAAGAGAGAGAGATTAACAGGGGAAGGGGAGGAACAAAAATAGAAGGGAATGAAAGCAGAAAACAGCAGGAATCAAAGGATGGATGAAAGGAAGGAAGGAGACAAGCAAGTAATCAAACGAGGGAATGAGGGAAGGAACTGTAGAAGACTGTAGGGAAGGAAGGAAAAGGAAGGTGAGAGGAGACAGACAGGCAAAGAAAGGAGGGGTCAGGAGAAAGAACACAATGCCAGCAGGAATGGAGAGAGAAAGAGAAAACCTGAGTAGAAGGGTTGCGGCGAAAAGGGAAATGGAGGATGCTAGGGAGATGAAGGCTGGAGGAGGGGTGGTATTTGAGAACATGGAGGGTATAGGGATTAGGGCCGAGGCGGAAGAGCAGCGGAGAGGGCAGGCAGAGAGAGAGAAGAAAGCGGGGATGAAAGAGAAGCTCTCGGCGTGCATCCATTCACACGCGAGCAGGTGTGCTTGCAGTGTTTGGGAGCTGGTGCAGATATCGCCTCCGGTAAGCCTGCCGAGCGCAGAGGGGTTCTTCAAATGGGAATGGAGACAAAGCGATGAAATATTAAGGGAGCGTACCTGGTATGGGGTTTAGCAGTCCACCCACGTGCAGATGGAAATCAGGATCTGAAAGGATACGACCGGGAGGGCACATTACTCTCAATCCACGTGGCAGAGAAATACGTACGGCCGATAAGATCCCGTTAACGTGGGCCTATTGTCTGGTTTTCCCATTCAGGACGCTCTGATGTGGGATGTGTGTCGGGGTAGGAGTTGGAATCCGGAAGGGGGGGGGGGGGAGGGAATCAGGGAAGAATAAGCTGTGATCTTCTAAAACCTGAGGATTCCAGGGGCTACCGTGTCTCTGGTGGGTCCTGTCGGACTGACCTCAGCCAGGTTTAAGTGTTAAGCCAGTGCATAAAAAAAAACATGAGAAAAATATGCTATAAGGAAGAATGCTAGCTTGCTGTGTCGCCTAAAGATGTCGGGAGGAAATGGAACTCCTATATTATAATATTTAATATATATTATATTCATTCTTATAACACTCACTTATCCATTAGCATTGTGTGCTATTAGCATTTTGATCTGTCATCATTAAACACACTGAAGCAAAGCAATGCATCTAAGTGCTTAAGACAGCAGGCCCGTGCACAGTTGTGTTCGTCGAGCTACATCGAGCTGGGGCAGACATTTGTGTTTCTGGGGGCGATATAATGCAATCATGGAGTGTATCTTTAAATGTGCTTGCGATGGGATATAACTTTGTGTTCCATTCATAATACATTCAGTCCTTGGATTGGACTGACCCAGCCTGCCTGAGAACTATCTGCTACTAAACGTCTATGTTGTTATCACATCAGTTGTAACCAGTTGTGGCTCTGGCCCTCTCACCCGCAATGAAAGTGTACTTTATGCGGAAACCGAGTCCTTCCAACTCTTCGTCGCTGGTGAACTTGATCCACATGAAGCGGCCGGTGGACGTGACCAAGCCCGGGTTCTTCCCGCCGCATAAGCGCTCGATGAGCGGCGAGAATCCAAACGGGCCGTCGCGGACTTCGATGTGATCGAAGCGGCACTCGAAGGACGGCTCGATGTAGTAGTTCTTATCAAAGGTCAGCTGGATCCTCTGTCTCGGGAGGGCTAGGGGGGCAGAGAATGCACAAGGTGAAGAATAATAGATAGGAAAAGAATTTGCTGGATAAATAAAAGTCCAGTTGACATTATACGGATCAATTGTCACATAGCGTTACAATCTTGTTTTTGCATACAGTCTTTATACAGACCATACTGTTCTATTCCGCTATCGTACGCTTTATTTGTGCTGGGCTTAGTTTTGTCCTTCACCATTTTTTTTAAAACAGCAATACAAGCAGAATTCTCTAGCTTTGCACATTCACTACAATCATGCATAAAGCATGAGCACATACAGTACACACACACACACACACAGGCCCCTGCCAGATCTTTTGCTTATACACAAATGTACAAAGCGTGCATTACACACACACACACACACACACACACACACACACACGAGTAGAAATAGTTTTGACATCTCAGCAGGCTACATTTTATGCGGTGAACTGGAACACAGCTGTGTCGGCATGCACCGAGGTTCACAAGTTCACTTGTCATGTAAATCACCCTCCTACACATTCTAAATGGCCGGAACTACTTTAATATGATTGCCCCCTAACAAACACACACGCACACACACACACAATAATAATTCACGCCTGCCTTGGGAGATGAATCACAATAGAGCCGACCACATCGTCTGCTGTGCGCAGGATGACAGTGAACCTTTCAGAGTATTCATGAATTATAATCCTGTATGTCACATATTTTATTCATAATATTCCTAATAATTAATAATACCCATAAATGAAAATAGTAAACATATTACGTACATATTATAATACACAAGCACTCTATTGCGTGTGATTTCTTGTTTTTTATTTAAAAAGGTAGACTCCTCGATTGCAAGCCCCCCCGATTCTAAAGTTAACCCCCCCAGGTCACACACCCCCCCAGGTCACCGAGTTTTGAAACACAACTGTGCACAGAAGGGGCTGAAAGGGAGCAGTAGCCCGGTCAAACCATCACGATTTGCCAGCTTGCGTAACCCGGACGGTCCTACTGGGTTTCCGTAGGAGGAGGAGTAGTGAAGGCGCTCTCTGGAGTTTCAAACTAACAACACGGTTGTTGTGGTTGTTTTCACCCTCAGCGGGGGAATTCCAGACGCCAGCCGAGAAGTGTACCTTCAGCGTATGTCCAGAAGATGTTTACAGTAAAACATCCTGTGGGGGCCACATGGGGCCCCAGGGCTGGGAGATAGCGCCCCCTGCATTAGGGGATAGGAGGGCATTGAACAAACCTACAACGGGGTCTGGAGACAGACATGTAGCTGAAGGGCAGAAAACCCTGAATGAGGTTGTTTAGCAGATGTTTTGACCCAAAGCGACTTACACGGTGCTGTTACATGGTGCAGATAGGGGTTAGGCCTCTTGCTCAAGGATGCTTACAGGTAGGCCACCTATGGGGCTCAAACCCACAACCTTCTGGCTGGGAGTCCAACATCTAGACCACTAGACTACCCTAGAAAGTGAGGCCTTCTGTCTCCCCCTAATTAACGTGTTCCGATGAGCAGCATGTCTTCACGCAACCTCCACATAACTGTCCCAAGCATTTTAGCCATTACTCCTTCTCTCTCTCTTTCTCTCACACACACACACACACACGTCTACAACGTTGGACTCAATAAAATAAAAATGAATATAATCACATAATCTATTGAGCTAATGAACGGGGGAATGCGACACCACCGACAAGCCTCACTAAGCACAAATTGTGATTACAAAGCTGTCTGATGAGCGCTCAAGTGAGCATCCCTCCTTTTTCCATGAGCGGCAGAATAAAGGGCTCGCCATCGGAGACTGGATGTGAATATGGCCAAGACCATTCACAAGCAAATAAAAGGGAAATAATAGGTTCCATTTGTCGCTCCTCTGAACCTTTGTATTGCACTCCACACATGAGCAGGCCGCCTGGGATGGAGTCAAGGCTCTTTAATCAGGTCGGGGAAAATGTTCCGAATACTGGGCTATCTTTGTCCACAGGGGGAGCCCTCGGGCCGTATGGGAAATCATAGGACTTTGGGCAACGCTCCCATCTGCCTTTCTCTTGTCCTTTAATGAAAGGCTATTCTTATATGCACAGGTTTGTGTTACAGTGGGTTATACATACATATGAAAACAACCATCATGACAAGTCAGTTTATCTCAATGGGGACTAACTGTTAACAGTTATTTCCACCTAATTGTGGATATTTGTAACTTCCGGAGCTGCGCCTGGGCAAGGCGCGGTGTCCCCTTCCGCCCCCCCCCCGCAGCCGTCTACACACCCAACGCACCCTAGGCTCACACTGGACTAATCACTGATGCACTACAGCTGTGGGGAAGGGAGTTATGTATTATTGTTCCTGTGTTGCGTTTGTGCCATGTTTGCTGTGAGCTCTTACACTGTGGATATTCATTAAACGCTCAGCCTCGTTTTCGGCTACTTTCGTGTTTTTTGTGTTTCGTTTCGTCTGCAACTGTTCTCAGCACTTCAAACCGCATTGCATTATTTGAATTCAAAGTGAAACTAGAAGGACATTCGTACGTTATTGGAGCCTGAGAAGCCATTTCTGTAGCAGATGAACATTGCTTAAATGGCTCAGCCTGTGATTAATCCAGACACATCGTACTAACATACGAGATAAATACAGTAAGCAATAGTCAGTGGCTACCCATAATGCACCACTCACCAATGGTCACATTTAAATGTCAATTGTGAAACAAAACTTGTGTCACTGCAGAGGGGTGCAGTGCCTAAACTTAAAATGTCCACCATTTATTGATATACCTGTATTAACCTATTATGTCCACCATTTATTGATATACCTGTATTAAGCTATTATGTCCACCATTTATTTATATACCTGTATTACCTATTATGTCCACAGTGGTGAAATCAACAAAACTACAAAGAAGCTAGTAGCAGGCTTAAAGCGTGTGTCACTGCAGAGGGGACATGGCGTGGCCTTACCCTCCAGAATGTAAACACACTCCTTATTGGGCGGGTAGGTGTTGGGGTAGTTTGGCGACATGAACACGCCTCCGTTAATGTTGCGGATCCATGTTCCACAGTCATTCTGGTTGGGGGTCTGGGCTCCATGCTCACCAGGGGCGTCTGGATGCAGAGAGACAGAGCAGGGGCACCCAGGGGCACACAGGGTTAATGTGTAGCGACCGGTGGAGGAAGAGATAACAGAAAGAATGTGGGATGAATATATGAAAAGAGAAAAGGACGGAAAGAACGGAGAAAGGAACGGAGGGTGGATGGATGACGCCTACCTCTAGATCTCTGTGCCAGAGTGAAACCCTCTTCGATCAGAAAGAAGAGTATCCAGGCTGTAGAGACAGAGACATTACACATGAGTGACAGGTTACACGCATACGCCTTCTTCTTCCTGTTGCATTCATGTGTTCATGAATGCAACAGGAAGAAGGCAACTCTGCAGAAACCAGAGAAATCTAATTTGTGATCCTTCAATAGTGATAGAAACTGTCATGAACAGCAAGTTAACACAAACCAATACACTGAAAATACTATTTTTTTTAAAGGAACAAATAATAATTGAACTGTAAAATCACAATTTAAAAATAGATAGCTAAAAATAGCTATCCTGTTTCCCTAAAAGGAGAAGCGTTAAAATTGTATTCAGTTTGAATAACCTTCATTCGAAGCTGGTACACGTTGCCATCATTTCTTTAAGGCTACATTCTCCTTACAGCAGCTGTGTGCACTGTGGCCCTCAAGATTGATGGAGGGACCTTGTTCACTCGATGTGAGTTATATTTTAGACATGAACCTTGCTGGGAATGGGTGCTGATGTAGGACTATTTTTCCAGACATGCTGTGTTCCACCTTCACAAGTAGTGCCATTTAAAACATCTGTCCACAGCGGATGCATTGGGGAGAATATGTATGTATGAAAGGCTTGAAACTCAATTAATTTATTATTTAAATTTATTATTTATTATTATTATTTAAAGTTTATTGTTGTCTTACTCTTTTTTTTGTATTTAGGCTCAAGTAGTCTATCATACTTCAACAGACGACTTTGAAGGGAACAAAGGCTGCGGTCGTGTTTCTTTCTCTGTGAAATATGGGCTTGTGAAGCCCTTAGAGACCAGAACTGTGATTAACGGCTAGATAAATGCAGTCTGTGCAAATATCGACGTAACGCTTGCTAATATGGACTTGGTCCTGGTAGGCCTACCGGGCAATAGCCTAGCAGTTAGAAGGCTAGTAGTGCTCGTGGAAGTGGTTGGCTAGCAGTTAAATCTTTTGGTAAATGATATACCTATTATATAGGGCCTACCTTCCATAACCACGACTAGTATTGGTAGCCTATTTGTAGCCTAGTAGCTACTGCTATGCCATCCTTCATATGTAATATTGTAAGAGGCTTAGGAACAGAGAAAGGCTTATTATTAATAATCTTTGTGCTGTTAGAAACAGCAGTGGCCTAGTAGTATAGCTTATGACTCACAGGAGATATAGTTTGCGAAACACACGCCTCTATCCTGATAAACCAAAGCCTGTAGGCAACAAAACCCGTATATTAGCAGAACAAACAGGATTACAGGCTGTGGGGCTTACAGCCACGACGCGACAGACAGGCATTGGGCAGCATACAGCAAACAGACAATAGGTGAAATATGTTATATTACAATGATATTAGAGGCGGGGGAGGGCCCGACTAAGCCGGGCACGTTACAACTCTTGACACTATCTTGCTCTGATAAGCCGCCGCAAACCTGATCATAATAGGTTGGCCAGCTCTCACACAGAGAGAGAGAGAGAGAGAGAGAGAGAGAGAGAGAGAGAGAGAGAGAGAGAGAGAGAGAGAGAGAGAGAGAGAGAAATACAAAAGTATACAGAACAGTCTACATGACTTACACACACACACACAAATGCGTTCATGGGCAGCGCCCGGTCACACGCACGGACGCCGCATGCACGCATTAACGCACAATCTGGCACAGGTACCTTGCACGGGTTATTGGTGACATCGGGGTGTGAGGTTCAGATTAGGCTATTATATATGGGCTCATTTCCAAGAGCTCCAGGGAAGAGGCAAAACTCCTAGTGAAAACCTAACGGTATGAGAGGACGGGGAAACAGGGTGAGGTCCATGCCGGACCGGAATTCAGCCCAAAAGTGACGGAATGTGCCCCGAGGTAAAGCCCGATATTCTAGCTCATGCCATTTCATTTCCAAATCATTTCCCACTTTGTCCTACACGCCGAGCTACAGTGGTAGCCTAATCCAGTGAAAAAAAGACATGATGCTAAAGGATGCCAAGACTCGGTGGACACATAGAGGCTATTAGCTACATTTGAGGTTCTCGGATCGATATTAGAAATCGATATCTAACTGTCACTCGGAAAGATTATTTAACTGTGCCTCAGAAAACGACCCAATCGAGCGGAAAATATATCGACGTCGATGAATACCACCGCAAAGACCAAGATTCGAGATTGTGGTCTACATCAGCACGGAGGAAGAATCGCAATGGTTTTCCCCCCCTTTATTTATACTGTTTGGCCTTTTCTGCACTTCTGCGAAATCTCCACGTCTGGAGCGAGATAAGGAAGCGCGACTAGTTGAAGGACCTGTAGGGGGCGACGTCCTTCAGTGATTTGTACAACGAATGTTTGCCCGAAAAGATACAAGAACCTAACTTGATGTGACAGACAGAGGAAAAAAGATGGAGAAAAAGACACGTAGCCTATAGATTTTAATATTTTATAAATAGAGAGAGCGAATCAATGTAGGCTAAATGTTAAATACTGTCCCTGAGAAATAACTGAATAGGCATATTATAGGTAGGCCTAAGATCGCTTCATTTGCCAAAGAAACTGACATTTAAACGCGACAACAATGATCTACAACGAGCCTGCCTGATGCCTTACTTGTAACTCACCTCTGTGCATTTCCTCTCACGGTGTGGTTCTGCTAAAATAGCACCTTCTTAAACCTACAAAACCACGCTCCTTATCTGTCCATGTTAGGTCCGATAAAAGCGAGTAGGGTCTCTTCACAAAATCCAACTTTTCGCCGATGCCATAAAATCCAGCCAATCCATCCGAGCCAACGGACCCCAGAGCTTCAGCACGCCTCCCCGGTCTGTTTCATGGTGTACGTCGGCTCCCGGTCCAGCAGACGTTATGGCCCCACATGCAACACATGTAGCTTGCGATTTGTGGTGGGAAATGTCGGTTTACGCGCGCGAGACGAGGTATCCAAAAGACGCAGATGGCTGGAGAGGGGAAACGCACGCACGCACTCGGGCACAGAGGAGGAGGAGGGGGAGGAGGAGAGCGCGTCTCCCCGGTCCGTGTATGAACTGAGAAATGCTACTAAACGAAGTTCATTTAAGCCGTGGGCGCTGCTTGCTTCAATGAGCAGCTTGTACGCATGCACCTCCGCCTCTCTGCGCTTTATGGCCCCTCTCTCTCTCTCTCTCTCTCTCTCCCAGCCCCAGATACACACTCAGTTTCGCAGTAACATATTGATAATCATATGGACTGGCGACACGCTCCTGCCGTGTGCCATGCAGAAAGGGTGTCAGGCTTTATAACGATGCTGGTGGAGAAAATCCACCGATCTCCACGAGCCAGGATGTGGCAGAGTATAGGTCACGACACGGCGACATCATGGGGTTTGTGTGCGTGTGCACAGCCTTAAACAGCAATCACAATAGCGAGGAAGTGATTTTAATGAACGAGTTTAAAAGGTTTTGGGGCGATTCGTTAAAAAAACAACAACAACATTCTATTCATTCCCGCGAATCCACAATTGGAAATAAAAAGTCAAATTGGTTATGTAAAACTTTATTCTCAACCCCAAATCAGCATAGCCTAAATACACGAGTTTAGTAGGCCTAGCTTCAACAATAAAATGCAACTCAAATTCACAACAGAAAATAAATTACATTTACCCACAATGTTAATTATCTGTTTAAAATAAGTGCAAATCACAAAACAAAGACAAAAGCACATTATTGCAAAATAAACATCTGAACTCACACAGCATTGGAGCCAAGTAAAGTAAGTTTAGAAAAAGGCCAAGACAGCAAACAATCTATACACAGTTTATTATTGGTCAAGAGAGCTAGTTGGTTTGGGGCGTTGCTTAGCCTAGACTAAGAAAAACAAAGAAAATGGATGGAACCCAAAAAGTTTTTGGCACCCTAAAGATAAACATTTGAGGGGGGAAAATACTTTGCAGCCAGCAAGGCCAGACACTATTATTCACTTTAGCAGGGAACCAACTTTCTCTTGTAACTATTTGTAGCAGTAGCATTTAACTGATTATTCATCTTACTTTTTCTCGTCTACCTATTCGACTGGCACCAACAGCCTGGCTGCAGTTGTGAGCGATCAATCTCTTGGAAATTAAATTCATTATAATTTCCCAGATGATTGGAATGGATGAGAAGCGAAGTAGCAATGATTAAAAATATGAATGATGTGTTGTTCAGCTGTTGAACGAAAAGGAGGAGGAGGAGGGCGAACAAAGACTTAGACACGGGACAGTAGCACGCACATGAGGTTTCAAGTAAAACAAAATATTGCAGAATTTTGTGCCAAAGGCTCGATCCCTTCCACTGCAAAAATACAGTCAACAACAAACAACATGTCAGTAATGTATGAACACACATGGTTCATTGAGTTTAGTGATCGTTACCCTGCTCTCACTTAACACTACTGAATGAAACAATGGCTTTCCCTTCATGTCTCTGGGGTCCCGTTGCTGATAGTGGAGTTCCAACAGGGATGAATGAATGACATGGAACGGGAATATTTCAGGTCTTTTAGGGCACTTTTAGGGCAAAGTGGGATCCACTTATTCTGCCTTTGAAATGCAGTGAAATTGAATTAAATGCCTGCGCATGTGGGTATGGGTTTGAACGGCAGAGCAGGAGTACAGGAGTAGATCATGGTGTGTGTGTGTGTGTGTGTGTCACAAAAATGCAGAATTAAAGTATTGGCTTCCATTCTTTTCATGAGTTGGAGTTTTACTTGAATTGCCCATCAGGAAATGGAATTTAATTGTTTGAAATGCAAAGAAATTTGATCTAAATGACATAGTAGAAGAAGTGTATATACGTATATATTTATCGGTATATACAGTATTTCTTGAAATCCAATTTATATATCTTTGTATGTCAAATAATGAGTAACATTGACTTTCAGTTTAACCGTAGCAATGAAACAACCATTCTTGGGCCTCCTGATAGTGCCTGGTATCAATTTGAAGACTCGACAGTACTTTAAAGATTCGTGGCTGAGATCGAAACATGTTTTCAATAAAATCATTCAAATGGAAATTCCGCATCTTGTTTGCAACCTTATTTTAAATTCCTGAATTTAATTTGAATTTAACTCTCGAATGAATTCTGAATGGTGCACAACCCTGGTGTTTGTGTGTGTGTGTGTGTGACATTCTTCCATAATGCAGTTCTCTGTTCACATGGCGTCAAAATGGAACCGATGCGCTTCTTGCCTCTTCTCTCGATCATCCGCTTTCTGAAACAAACAAACAAACAAACACACACACACAAGGTTTGAGGTCAAAAGTCATGGTTCACAATCTCATAATCCTTTAAAATTCTCTGCAGTGATGAACTGTGTGTGTGTGTATATCTTCCAACAATGAAAATAGGCTTATATGCTGTGTGCGCACGCACGCACACACACACACCCATACATATACAAACTGTTAGGTTTAAGTGAAGGCAGATATGAACAGGCAGAGGTGGGTAAGTCCGAGTTCAGAGAGTAAAAGTCCTGCCAGGTTTTCCTTGTTTCCTTGCTTGTACACTTAACCAGGTCATTTCAATTACAGGGACTAATAATTGAAATCACCTGGTTAAAGGTCCAGTGTGTAATTTCTAGTGACATCTAGTCGTGAAGGTTGCGAATTGCAAACTGCCAGTCACTCACG
>JAODLI010000018.1:7497384-7514446 GCA_027575585.1 Percopsis omiscomaycus
TGCAAAATGAAATGGCTCGCTGAGACAACTGTCACTTGGCTCAAGTAAGATAAATATGTCATTGCCGGAAAGGGCTGGGGCCCCTTTTGCGTGTTTCGCCGCTGCGCAGAATGGAATGTTCTAGAGTAATGGTTCTGGTTCTTTCCCCCTCCGTCTAATTGTGAGAAATAGTTAAGTCTGGCTGGTGGATCATACCTCGGGGGTGTTGTACAACGACATGTCAGCATGCCGAGCCGAGGCTTTGAGACAAAGAATGGATTTCTAAGCAAGGTTATACGCGAGGCAGGACTCACACCCTATAGCTTGGTCCCGTTTTTTTTTTTTTTTTTTTATATCTCCCCCTGTCTGTCACTAAAGGAGTCGCAAGCGTCCCTAATGTGATACTTCCTCCAGCGCTGCCAGGCTGTTTAAGGGCAGCAGTCTGCTGAAACTTTAACCTGGCTCTCGCACGGCCTAAATAAAACATGAAACAATGCCCGCGAAAGTGTCTGTGAGCCCGTGGAGCATCAAAAATTGATACAGCTCCGTGGGCCAGACCAGGAAATGTATCTAAGCCCGAGAGTTCATCTGGCTCCTGTTGTCGCCTAGGCAACAGTCCTGGGTGGCTACAAACATACCTTGGCGGAAGCCGCAGATAGGAAAGCAGCGTAAAGGGAAGAGAGGCCTCTTTTCATTGGACATGGAGCATGGACAAGCAGAGACACAGGACAGTCGCAGAAAAGGAGAGGGAGAGAGAGAGAGAGAAAGAGAGAGAGAGAGAGAGAGAGAGAGAGGCAGACAGAAAGTGAGATTTAGGGTAACGGTCCAGAACCACAAGAGTAGTTTTCGGAGATGAAATCGAATAAGCTGCCAGTTAATGACCTTTCAGAGTTTTGAGTAGAGACTCGTCTGAAAGCTGAAAACCACGGAGGGAGAGAGATTTGTGTTTCTGAAACGCGCACCGCATAAAGGCGTCATTAAAACACTGGGCGCATCAAATTGCCATGTCGCGGTTTTCCCTTAAATGACATTTTCCAATATTTGTCCTACGTTGCTGTTAGCGACATCGGGGTGTGTGAACACGGCAGTGTGCTGGCCAGTGGGGAGATGCTGATATGGTATCATTTAACGGAGTGAACAGCTCT
Source organism: Percopsis omiscomaycus (assembly GCA_027575585.1). Classification (NCBI taxonomy): domain Eukaryota; kingdom Metazoa; phylum Chordata; class Actinopteri; order Percopsiformes; family Percopsidae; genus Percopsis; species Percopsis omiscomaycus. The sequence continues at coordinate 7,498,509 of JAODLI010000018.1, forward strand.
GCCTTTTACAGCTCATTAGCCAGCCCCTTCTTTGTCCCAGGCCATTTGATAGCAGCATTAATCTACGGCTCCACTAGGCTTCCTTTCCCTATTTGCTGTGATTTCATGAAGATTACTCCAGTCAACCATGTAAACGTGCCCCCCCCCCCCGCCTAATGTGAACCTCAAACTCCGTGCGGAGTGCCTCGTGTAAACTTTTGCAGACATTCGGCAGCACTCTCTTTCCCAAAAGCCACTTGACATGATGTTAAAAATCTGACTGAATATCTGTGGGGGTTCGCCCACAAGCAGCGGGACGTCTGTTGACGGTGTTTCCGTTGTTGAAGTGCAGTCTCCACCCTACAAGTGTGGAACACTATGTGAGAACATGATTACAATCACATTCTCCCATTCTTCAGCCGGGATAATATGCTATTTCAATGGGAAAGATTATACACAGGAATAGTTATGTTTAAAGGGACTGCTAGTTGATTTGTGTCCAGAATGCCCCCTTGTGGTCGAAACTACAGTAGTGTTACAAGCTCAAACAGTACGATGCCCTCCCACACCTGAATCCTGAGTGGCTGGCACTCCTCTCTACTCCCTTGCCTTACTTCGACTCACACTGTGCTCTACCCCTCCCTCTATAGCCACATGCAACTTGTCTTTCAAGCCTTTGAGCCGGGCATACATTTTGGGTTCTGGGTTTCTCTCTCATCTCTGATAATGGTAAGGTCAACGTATAAAATACAAATGTGGATTCATTCATGCATTCATTCTTTTACATAGAATTTTCTTTTTTCAATGGCTACCCCTGAAAGAGACCCCGAATAAAGACATCAACAGCTTTCTTTAACCGTAGGTCCCCTTCACTGCGAAGAAAGAAAAAAAGACAGAAGTAAAGTGAAAAGTCTTTTAGTTTGCCAGATAGGGGAGGCTTTGGCACGTGGCACCTTATCCCACCCTTAGGGTAGGTAATCCTCTGGGAAGAGCAGAGCCCTTTGCACGGTGTCAAGCTAAGCCCACATCATAAAACACCACAAGGACTTTGTCAAAAACTTCTTACAGCCCAGTATCTCCCTGGAAAGAGCAGCAGTGCTATGATCAGGGTGGCAGAGTGCGTCTCTCATGGGGTACACGTATCACGCTTCTTTGGAGAGGAGAAAGCAAACTGACTCTGCCCAGAGCCTGCCATTCATCCAGACATAAGAGGTTGGGGCCCACTTGGCATTTATAGTCAGTCAGTCAGTGGCGTGTTTGAAGGAGAGTCTATTCATTCTGGTTTCCCTGCAAGGATTTGCGGCCCATAATGAAATTTAAAATCTTAAAGTTGTTTGACGGCAAGCGGAGACCTTTTTCACGGTGGCCTTTGCTGTTTGCTGCGATGTGTCTCTCACATTTGGGAATGGAAAGGTGTTCATATTGCTAGCCCGGAAATTAACCAGCCTTCATGTCATTTACAAATAAAAAATAAAAAATTCACCTTTATGGAATAATCCAACATCCAACAAAAAACATTGGGCCCTATAGAGATCGGCACTTTTTTCTTGAAACCCAAATGGGGAGTTTGGGGTGGAGGTGGTGGAGGTGGGGGTGGGGGGGGCTTAATCCTTCACAGTCCCAGGTGGCCAATGTGAACTTCAATTCCAGCTTAATATATGGGCCAAATAAAAGACATTTGGCCCTAAGTTCCCTGTCTGCATTTGTTATGTGTGACATTAAGACCTGTCTTGGGCTGGGGAAACGAGTCGGAGGCAGATATTAAATGGAAATGACCTGGAATGCCACCAGTCTGTTATGTCTCCCGAATAACTCTAGGTTTCATCTCCAGCTTGACTGTGTTCATTTTGATAGTCACTCAAGATTGTTCTGGCCTTGTATTACAGAAATGTGCCCAAACTCCTTTCAATAACTCCTTTTTAAAGCCACTACAGACAAGATTGTTGGATTAAAATATTATTATGAGATCTCTTCGGATTTCACAGCATGTGGTACGTACAGTAGTGAAGACTGATGCTATCGCTGATTAGATTGAATCACCAGGAATCTCGCTTTTCCCTGCACATTTCTGCTGGCCTGGGTCAGACCCCACAAATGTCCAATTCTGACATATTCAGCAATTAGTGATACATAACTAAAGCTTATATTGGTTTTTCTAAATTATTTTAATTTGTTTCAACAACAAAAAGCGTGTTACAAATTATTTTTACAGTAGTGAGTTATATTATCTAAGAAATAAATACAATGTGAATCAGACTGTCACATGTTCAAAGAGTTTTCTAAATGACAAAAAAGTGTCAGCTTTAAATGTCCATTAAGATCTGTTCCCTTTGAAGACAGACAGCTTTGTAAGGATATGTGGGTGGCAGATAATGGACAAAAAGGATACATCACAGAGTCAAACGACCAACTGCCTCTTTAATGAGTTACATCAGAGAGCCATCAAAGGCCTATTGGTTGGCCTAACACGGCGCGCGCTCGCGCTTATCGCCATGTCACTGTTGATTGTCGGGCTAACTATTTCTGAGAAACCCTACCCCACCCCGCTTTCCCTCGACAACAGATGTTGCGTTAAAACAACAATTACACGTGCACGCGTCCTCATCAAGTATAAATAGTCAGTGTCATCTCTAACACCTCAGCACAGGCACTCAACGCCGTGTTTACGTAAAAACAGATCAGCATCATCTCCAGCGTGTCTTTACGTCATTCAGTTTTGCAATTTGAAGTGAGCTCCTGTCACCTCGCCAGTGCCGGCGTCGTCATGGCTATAGTGAGAAACAATAAATCATTCACAAAATGTGGGGTTGCAAAGAGGGTGCTATCTAAAACAACATATATGTTCCATTACACAGTGGTTTTCCGTACAGCATGTTTTAATGAATGTAAAGCCTAGATACTGTTGAGTAATGCTACTATTTTTCTATTTAAGTGCCCAGATCAAGTCTGGAATGCTGCCCATGCGCTTCAGAACTGAATCATATGTATGTATGGATGAACAAGACAGGCTTTGTCACTTCTGTTAAACACAATGTAAAATGAAATGTTTTGTATTGTACTATATTGATTATTTTTTAAAAGACTGAAATAATGAACAGATTGTGTGAGCAGTAAACAAGAAGTATAAGTATATTGCAACAGCTGCAGTTATTTTGGCTTTTGTGTGTTTGCTAAAATGCTTGCTAAGTTTGTATTATTATATGTACTTTTGTCTCTGTATGTTGTTCACGTGGGATGGGTCATTTGGAAGCTATAACGTAAACAAACAAACATTCTTTCAGTAGGCAAACTGTGAATGTGTGTAGAGGTGAGTTAGAACCTCTGCAGTATGCTTTGTGTACTGTATATGGAGGCCATCACAATGATACCACCAATGTGTGAACAAACTGTCCCCTACTACTGTTCAGTCTCAGGAGAGCATGAAGACAGTATGATTACAGGCCATTAGGTAGACTATGAAGTGAATGTGCCAGTTCTGTCAGCTAAAATTAGAGGCAACGCAACATTCCCGGATATTTTGTCGTATTTTTTTTTGTGCCGGTTTTGTTTCGGAGGGGGATAGTGGCTGTCAATAAGCAGGGCCATGATAGTGTGGAAGTGCTGCCAGTTCCAATAAAGTGCCGGAGAGATCAAGCGAATGAAAGGTGACCTTGGCATAATTGAGATTTATCACAGCGACGAGGCAGGCGGCAGAAGTGACAGGGAGGCGAGGGAGGGACAATGAAAGGGGTAAAACCACAACACAAATACTTATTTTATGGGTGAACGGCCAAATGTTGGCCAAGCTGCTGCCCGGGCCCAACAACTGTATTTATTTAGGCCAAGACACAGGGCGTATGGGCTACCGTGGTCCTCACTCGCTCGTATTCTATTTTTGCAAGCAGCACATGCGTGAAATGATAAACAGCAGTGTCCTACACAGAGAGAGAGAGAGAGAGAGAGAGAGAGAGAGAGAGGGAGATAAAGGGAGAGGCTGATTTAGACTGGTCTGTGTATTCCCTGAGTGAGATAACAAACCCACCGCGCACTGGGAGCCGCGTGTCAACCGCGGGCGCAAGACAATGACGCGTCTCCATCACGTTCCGAGTTCTCCAGAGCAGCGTGGCTTTGCACGGTGTTAAAGGCCCTCTGGGGAGATGCAAACACACCAACTGGTGAGGAATGAATAGGGGTTTGGAGGGCGTGGGGGGGGGGGGCTCTGGCATGTTCAGTATGGGGATGGATTATACTGTCCTTTCAGACCTGCACAATGTGCATGTTTAGGTCTGGGCTGGAGCCTTTACAGGCTGCAGCCACACAGGGTTCCAGGGCTGGGGGTTGCATCCCCCAGACATATCCCAGGTATTCTGTGACTCACAACAATGGCCCACATTCTGAGTCCACAACACACCTGGCCCAGTCTGATAAATGCTTTTGAGAGAGCGCGCCCACGCTGCCCCCCCCCCAGTACAGCAGCAGACAGCCCATGTGCCTAAACAGCGTCCACGGCAATGCCAAATGTGTTTTTGTTTTTTGTTAAGTTATTTTTCTACAGCGTCTGACATTAGGTTTTGTAAAGTGACCTGGCAGATGGGAGATTATAATGAGTCCAGAGCTGAAATCAGACCAATATAGTTTCTATACTTTCTATGACGTGTATACAGTATGTGTAATTTTACATCACAAACATTTCCCTGTAACTAACCATCTGGTAATGCCTATTTTTATCGTACCGGGCATCATCATATCGCCCAGCACTAACACCAAGCACCAGCCACAGACATGCATCAATGCTATCTGTCAATGTGCCATTCACGTCAACCATCAGGTTTAGAGCACTCTTTTCTGTTACGGCATACAGTATAATATTCCAGGTGGTACACAAGCAAAATGTGTGCATAACTCTTTTATTTTCTGTAATTAAAGGATTTAACAATCTGCCCAGGATTAACAGGCCAAATTATGAAAAAAAAAAAAAAAGGATTCGGTAAATTCAAAAAGGATTAATTACTTCTCAGAATTTACAAGGTGACAGTAATTACTTCCATTAAGTCAAACAAAAAAGGGGAAAAAAAGAATTGGCCGACGCTTAATTAAAGGTTATGGCTTTGACTTAATGGTGAAAGACAAGACAATTAAAAGTCCTATTATTGAATCAAGATACACATGGAGTAATTGGTGTGTTGCTCTCTGGAGACTTTGAAAATGTGGACTCTGTGAAGGGTGCAGAGGGTTTGGTAAACATGAAAGAGATGGACCGCTCGCACATCCTTTCTCAGCCATTCGACAAGGTTATTTCTATGGGTTCAAACTTTAGGAAGACCCAGGGGAGACTCATGCACCTCCTATAACAGATTATGGCAAGCCCCATAAGAATTGTGAATGCGAACACCTCCCATTATTGTCAAGGTTATATCTGTGAGACACCTCACAAAGTCAATGCGCACATTCCCACGGGCCTGGATGTGATTTGTTCCTGGGATATTTGTCAGAGCTGCTTCAGAGACACGGAGACCCCGGGTGGAGATAGCAGGGTTTGTCTCAGGGCCGTTAAACCAGACTATTGAGCTTTACGGAATTCAAATTTAGTATGCAAACTGTTGTTCAACATCAGTCAGGATGAGGCAATGTGTTGCAAATTTCAGGTTCAATTACATCTCGTCGGGTGGTTGTACCTCGTCAAATTTCAGTCGAGATTAATACACACAAAGTAGACAATATCTGCAGGGTGCGACATGCTGTGAGATCAACATCGAGGAGTCTCAACACTTTGAAAATACTCATTCTTTTCAGGATTGTGTGTTGTGACTGCAGTTTAAATTCACTAAATAAAACGTTAAAACATTAAACTCCAATGCGAAACCCAAAAAGTTGGATTTGTGTCAAATCGTGACTCTTCCTCCGTAATATGTAGGTCAGACTTAATATAAGTACGGAATCGCACCGCAAATGTGCAGCCATCACTCAAGCCCGTCTCCTTCAGATTTAATAATTGGTCCTTGATTCAATTTCTCCTGCACTCGTTTCCTGCGTCCCTCCCTCTCTCCCTCGTTCTCTCTCTCCAGTCTAATGGACACTTTTTCCAGGTGTGCCAGCCAGAGGTAATTTTCCTCAGGTGCCTCTAATTACCTATCATTTAGTATTTATGGATCAGGTATTCATCACCATCTCTCACACCATATTTCTCATCGCTCACTGGCTGCTAGATTAGGATTTTCTTCACCGATATGCTTCCCAAATCGAATTACCCACACTGAGAGAAGAAAAAAAATAGGGGTGAAGAAAATGAAAGATTTGCCTGGGCAGGCAGGCATGCATACAGACAGTGTGCAAAATGACAGCGAGGACGACTTACTGCGCGTCAAAGTTTTAAGCAGGCTACTCTATGCCCACTGACACATCATGTATAATAAATGTGCTGGCGGTGCCAATGGATTAAAAATAGCCTTTTTTACTACGATTAATTTTGACCAACGATAATTAAATTCGATTGTGTTAAAAGTACACACTGAAAAACTTTTTGTCGGTCATCCATTTCTTTGCATTCGTATGAAATTCACAATGATGCTATTCTGCTGTGTGCCTCTTATAATCTTGCTTAATGAGATCACCATGTACTGTATGCACATGTTTAAATGTGGAAAATGCGTGACCCTGAAAACCAAAGCTTCTAAGATATACTGTAAATCTTTTGTGAAACTGTATTTGCCTTGAAGGAATGAGCAATCTGAATCAAAGCTGGTTCCCCCTGAAGAATACTGTTAATGAGCTGCACCGCTTCGACCATTTTCATTTATCTTGTGGGTATATATTGTAATAACTCACCACTAAAAAGAAATAAAATGTTTAATAGATAGACAAGTAGAATATGACCCAAGTGTAAAAGATAATTCCCCCATTAATAATATATATTGTCTTTGTATTATTCTTCTAATACTTATTAACATTTCAATCTAAAGGTGAAAATTTGTAATTGATTCAGATTACAGGAAAAAAGAATAGCTGGAAGATAGCATACTGTGGACATGTTCCTTCACATGACATTCAAATGAATGTTGCAGTGTTCATTGTAGAATTGACAGCAAGGAAATCTTGAAATGTGTGTTGCAAACTGCTGTTTGCACTGAGATATTAACTTAACATTTGGAGTGAGTATTCTGCAATTTTTCTATAAAACTGCCCAGCTATGGCGATCAGCAGCTGTCTTACAGATCTCTCAAAATATCCCTTCCTCTTCAGTCTTGCTTGTCAGATTGCTCTCTTAACAAATTGATTGCAAGATAAGAGCATTTGTTCGACTGAAGAACAGAAATCGAAAAAAGCGCAAATTGTACATTGTACAATCACAAATTGTACATTTTCTGAAGCTTCATTGGTGGTGAGCATTTGCCATTTTGGTTCCTGATGTGACACAAATACTGAGCTCAAAAGGGAGTCAAAGAGAGGGACAAAACAAGCAAAAAAAACTACAAATGCAATAGAAAAACAGTTGGGAAACAGTTGAGTTGTGATACAAAATGCTGGGAGGAAACTGCTTCAGTGCACAAAAAGCTCGGATTTTGATAACACCATCAAGCTAAACACAGAATTTGGTCTTACAGGTCAAATGATTATACAAGAATTGGGGCGAGAGAGATTGAATTACAGAGCTGCTGTTGTATTTGTTGTCTGCTTATGTAGCTATATCCCAAGGTTGTTTTTGCTACAAAACACTTAAAATGATGCAGCCACTGTTGTGATGTGGTTGACTCTGCTGTCTAATAATGTATTTGTGGCTGTATGTGGGAGAAAAAAAAACCTATAATACAAATACACCAATTCCTCACAAAGATCCACACTCGGATAAACTCTTCCATCTTTACTGAAGATAGATTTAGCTTTCCCATCCTTTGTTTGTTAAGTGTTTACTGGATGCCCGCAAGTCAGGGAATTGTGTTGCTAGATTGATGCTCACTGTCTGCTAGTAGCTCTTTGTCAGTGCGATTCTAATAGTTTGTCTGCTGAGGTTGGGTTGTACTAGTTTTTCCACATTCTTCTGGGTAGCCTAGATTTGTTTTGCATTACTATGAGGTAATATGAGTATGTTTCCACTCATGTTCAGATATCTTTGTTGTGAAATGTGGTTACAGCAATTGACTGGAATAGGAAAATTAAAGCAAGATTGTATTCTGAAAGCATTGCAATAACTATCAGGACAATTGAGTGGCTTACAGGTTTTTAGCACTGAATATAGAAATGAGGCTACGTTCCTCTTGCTGTGGAATTATGACATTTGGACCAACGCTTCATTGTTATGTTTTAGTTGCTCCTCCTCTATGCATTTTAAGTTGTTAAAACTGTATTGGTGGAACCTCTTTCATTCTGCTGCAGGCAAGATGAGGCTGTTATGGGTGATGGATCCTACAAACAGTGAAAACCCATGAAGAAAACATTCAAGATACAGCCTACATCCATGCATACAGTCTAGATTAACCTCCTATTAATGCATTGACAACAATATCTTTGCAGTAAATTGTTATCAAATATATATACTGTATATATATATATATATATATATATAAACATACAGAATTTAAAAAATTACACTTTCTGTTTTTGATTTTCAGCTTCGTCTTAGCACATTTGGAATATGGCATAGTGATTGATTTATGGCACAAAACCAGTCAACCTTTGCTTTCCTTATTATTATAATATTATTATTTTGCCTGACCTACTAACTAGGTATAAACAGTTTAAAATACAGAAGGTGTTACTGCATAACAGAAACATCAAATGTTGACTAGGGTACATTCCTGTCAGTATGAATACAGTTTAGAGGCTTGTGAACAGGATATAGTTACAGTAGGGTACTGTAAATACACAAAATGAAGGTAATACTACAGTATAACTACCATTTAGAGAATTTATGGTCATAATTAGCAGGCATAATCTAACACAAAACAGTCAGTTTGTAATAATAATGTGTTGGAGGCTAGGCTTCAACACAATGCGGTCAAATGCATCTTTCCTAAATAGTTTTAAGCACTGTGTGTAATTCTAGTTGCATCACAGCCTAATATGATCTAAGCGGGGCAGATAAACGTGGGTCATTTTTAGAAAAGCCACATTGTAATACAATATACAAATACAGTGACATTTACAATATACCAAGTAAAGCCACCGCATTCAGATATGGGTTTCTTGTGGAAACATTCCCTATTTCACCTTCCTGCCTATTAATTCTCCTGTCTGTTTAAGGCCTTAATGTCAAATGAAAACAATATATAAAATTGAATGAGGCATTTAATAGAGCTGGAGCTGTAACAGAACACTGGCCCAACATGATTTCTGGGGTGAATTATAATAAGAAATACATCTTCAGGATGCTTGCTGGGAGAGAACGAGGGGGGGGGGGTCTTCTTAGTGTCTTGGATAAAATGTGAGTTTTCTGCCAGTGTTTAACCGTGCTGCGCTATTCTCTGCATGTGGGCATTTTCAAAGAGAGACCACCTGCGGATCCCCTCACGTTCCCCTCGATCAGCTGAGCCCTGCAAAAAAATCCGGACGTTCCGACCTTGTTTACGCTTGAGCTTGGTCATCTCTGACGTTAGACAAAAACACCGTTGAGAATCGTGTACGGCTGCTATCCTCAAATCTCTCACTTACTGGAATTATTTACTGACTTGCTTCAGCGGTCAGTCACTCAATACGTATGGATCTTCTCACCTCACTCCTTATTCACTATCAACGTGGGTGAAAACTCTGCTGCCACCTCTGCTCATTTCTATGTGATCAATGGCACACCCGGCAGAATTGATCCGGATAAGAATCGAAATGAGGACTCTGATGCTCCAAATTCAATCAAAATCAAGGGCTACTTCAGCGGAGCACCGCTTACGATTGATCTGGAGATATGAGGTGTGGATGGTCACATTGACAAATACATACAGTAGGTACATCTAGGGCCTGTGGTATAAAGGGGGAAAAAAACCATCAATACCGCACTCAGCATAACAAAATATCATCCATCTTGCAGCTTTTAAAAAGCTCGGGGCCATTTTGCCTACGCTGTAAAGGCGGAACACTTAGGAAACTTTTGGTAGACTTTTGAAGGGTAAACCCCGGAACAATGCTCCCTAAATAATTCCTCTCTCCTATTATCCATGCCAGGGAACCTAATATTTATGGCATAAATGCACATTGGCCACATTGGGAGAGTGCACAACACTGCTGTTTAATGGAGTAATAGTTGCCACCAAACTATAATATGTGACTTAAAGTGATGATTAGGCTATGTTCCAAATATCTTACTTTGTGGAAAGAAGTCTCCTATTGTCATTGTGTTGAGCATCTAAATGGGGCTAAGGCGTCCCTCACAGACACTATAGATTACTATAAATTTGTCTGAAGACAAACCTGTTACCCAGGAGACGATAATTCACCACTCCGCTCTGATTAGAAGCTTTTTCCTTCTTTCAGTTTCTTGTTACTGTATGGATGAAAGTAAACCCTTTGTCTGCCTCACACCATTGCCATTGGTAAAAGTGCTTCCAATGAATATCAAAAATCAGTCAAGCTTCAAGGAAAAATATCAAAGCAGATTTAAACGTATTATATTATTTCTATTGTCTTCACCTACTGGAGCAAACAAAAGCTCTCTGCCAGTATAAATGACCTCCCCGCGCACAAACCCAATTGGAGCATCACGCCAGAATGTGAAACTAATCCTGAATTCATGAGATTAAAAGAAGTTGTGCATGGTGGCGTCGCAGGAACAAATAATATCTGGTAGACAGATACTAAATTTCATTTCCTGGATGGTGATATGCAAATGAACCTCATTTGTATAATCTTTCTACCAAATGAAAAACAGATAATCAAATACCATCACATGCCATTAATATTCAATTAGTTGTTCATGCAAAGTTGTGTTGCTAAACAAATTCATGAAGAGGGGATGGTGAAAGGACTGCTCTGAAAGAGGAAAGACACCTGGATATTGTCATTTCCATGCCTCATTGTCTGTCTGTATATCACCGCAAAACAATAGGCCTACTCCTTCACCCAGAAATCTACAGTATCACTTGCTCATTCACGCATTCTGTTCTTCTACACACTGTACACATTCATTTAAATAGTAAGCAAACACTACAATCGAACACTAAAGACAATCCAGTAGATGGTGATTTAGTGCCCAGTGTCTGGTGACATCACATGGCACCTTTTTGAGCCAATCAGATCCAGCAATTGCAGCAACTTGGCGTTCATCCTGTAGATGGCGATGTTCCCATCTATTGATTTTAGTGTTTGGTTACTTTATATTCAAGACAATTCGCATGGCCCACAACTTTATAATCTATCCTGTAATGTCCCAGTTTATGTTTTCCCTTTTCCCCGGACGTTCCACAAAACGAGGTTTAGGTTAAAACCAAGGCGACCCAGCCCAGATGTGTCGCTGACTTGACCCATGCAGTGGGCCACATCGCAGCCCCTCCGCTGAATATTAATGTACACCTGCGTGGCTGTACAGGCTAAATAGATGGCTTGTTTCCATTCAAAGGCAGATCAGTATTCTTTGGAGTCTGCTCTGCTTAACCCGTAGCTTTCCTATTAGAGTCATTTGTGTAGAGCAGGGATTGCTTGACTTCATAGCACATCCAGTTTGTGGGATATAAGTAACAAGCTTTGAGTGGGAGAGTGAGGAAAAAACAGCCGGAAGAATAGCAACACTTCTAAGATGCTAAGTTACGGATCTAAAACACGTCTGCATAACTGTGGGAAATAGACCTGCGTCTCTTTCTCACTTTCCACTCTATTTCCTTCTCTTGTTGTCTCTTTTTCAAGTCAGAAATCCTCTTAAGAGAGGTTTTTCAAAATAACATTATCTTCAAACAAACATTTTACTTTTAATCATTGCATTTTCTCCCCTTGTACAAGTCGCCCTGGTATTGCAGGGCCTTTTGAAGCTGTTCTTTTTGTGAGTGTCCACTGGGATTTGCTCCCCAGTGGCCTTTCTGCTTACACCAAAGCCTTTTCTTTCAAATCCCAGCTTTGAGTAAAGAAGCGAATGATAAAAAAAGAAACCTCACAGGAAAATAGGTGGTGAACTGATGAACAATTCACTGGTGCATACTGTACCTGACAGGAATAGCGATTTTATCACCTTGTCTTCTCGCAGGAACATGGAAATGTGATTTCTCACTGGGCACTCAAATGTCAGTCAACCCAATCAGACCTCATACTCCATTAGATACACACTCGCACAAACACAAACCCATGTACTCTCAAACGCAGTCTCCCTCTCTCACACACAAACAAATATCCACAATCACAAATAAACAGCCCACATACACACTTATAGAATAATATGGTATAATGTTTTGACCAGTCTAAGGGATACTGGGAAGTTACCTCTTTTTCCCATGAGAAGTATTTTTTATTCATCAAGTAAATAGCTCTTGTTTTGTGTACTAAACGGTACTGTTCCTGTGCATATATTTGTGTCTGTGTGTATATACAGTATATAAAACTCTTTTCACTTGACAATTACCTTTAAAGAACATTCTCCTAATATTATCATAATTCATTTTGGTAACAGACTAGAGCTTTTGTTTATCGATCCATGGCATGCATTCTCATTCAAAACAACTGGTTTCATAAATGATTCATAAATAACCATGTGTACCATAGGAAAGTGCAACAATCGATAGAGGGCCATTGCACCACAATGAAGAAGAAATGTTTGACAGGACGCTAAGTCAGCTTGTATAAAGAGGTAGAGCCCCATTCAAAGGCTTTCTGTGGCTGACGTAATGATGGACGCAAATGGGAAATAATGCTGTCGTGTAAAATTGGAAGGCCGTGTGCACTCTGTCATTGTAGGTGAAAATATAATGCATCTTTGTATTTTTTTTTTCATCTGTGGGTTCAAACTGGACCAACGGACTTGGCAAAGGAAATTGAACTGGGCCTTTCATGGGCCATCACAATAAACTTTATGAATGTCATTTCTATTGTACACCTTCGCCCTTTAAATCAGATCTCATAAAAGCTGAAATTGAACATGTTGTCCAGTAACGACTATTGTGTTGTTATGAGTAAAATCCTGGAATATATTTCAGTATCTTTGATGGCTCCAGACTAAAAATGATTCTGTGCTCCTGAAATTATATCATAAACCTGGTAAAAAGGGGCAAGGGTCATTCATGTGTTTACAACATTTTAGGGTACTTCAGAAGAAATATGATTGTAAATGTCAAATCTTAGAAGTATTTATGGCCGGTTGGATGGTAAATTGACTTTATTCCCACTGCCAAAGAACCAAACACAACTGGTCTGTTATTGCTTAAAACAATTATGGGAACGACCCTATTACTGCCAGTGTTAGGAATAGCTATTTCTCTTACTGTTAACGTAGTAGGCTGAGTATACAATAACTCTTTTTACCATGTATTTACGTGTCTAAACATTGCTATACAGTTACTGTAAAAATTACAAAAGGAAATAGAGCATTGTTGCATACAAAACTGTAATAGCTTTGCTGAGATACGTACAAAAGCGTATTGCTGCCAATAAAACGGATCAGTATCACGTTATAACGTAAAAAGTTTATTATTATAACAATATCTTTTTTTCACGTTTTAACAATATATTTTCACATTATAACGTGAAGTGTTTCATGTTATTTTCAAGACAATATATTTTCATTTTTAACTTGAAGTGTTTCATGTTATTCCAAGATACGATATTTTCACGTTATAATAACGTGAAAACACAATTTCACATTATAACGTGATATTTTCACACTATAAATGAATGAGGAAAGATGTGCTGAGGAGGGATGCGGTATGAGCTATGGCTCATTTAGGAGATTTTATTAAGTTTTACTTCATGCATGGGTTGAGACATGGCGAGATTCTGCAGTTACTGAGCGCTGTGGATGACATTGTAATGCGTAGGCTAGGCCTATGCGTACACTTAGAAGGATTTTAATATGCGTGCGGCTTTACAGAAGAAGGAATGAGTCCGACCCCCCTGGCTGGAGGCTCATCTTTTCTGATTGATCAGCTGGAGGGCCACAATGCCAAAAAGCCAAATGCCAGTTTACAGCCGGAACCTAAGCCACGTTACGTTACGACGGGAAAAGATCTGATCTTGAAATAACGTGGAATATATTTTCCCATTATTTCAAGATATCTTGTCACGTTATAACGTGAAAATATCTCATCACGTTATAACGTGAAATATCTTATCTTGAAATAACATGAACATTTTTACGTTATAATGTGAAAATATATTGTTAAAACGTTAAAAATTTGCGACTTACAAAAGCGACTTACAATTACATGGTGCAGATAGGGGTTGGGCATCTTGCTCAAGGATGCTTACAGTGTTAGGCCTGCTACCACTAGGTAGCTCTGGTCTCTCTCTCTCTCTCTCTCTGTCTCTAATCACAGGAGTGGAGTCTGGTGTGTGTGAGTCGGGTCCCCAGCTGCAGCTCATCATCTCATCACCACTCAGCTTTATATACCCGGTCAACTGGTCACTCAGCGTCAGATCATAGTCTATGCTACCCGAAACCCGACTCTCCGACCTTTCTCCACACTTTCTCCACACTTTCTCCACACTTTCTCCACACTTTCTCCACACTTTCTCCACACTTTCTCTCCTGTACTCCAGGACTCGGCTACATTCTTGACCTCATCTAGACCCGTCTCTGCCTGGAGACCTGGCTTTACTGTGTTCTCTATCTTTGTGGATTAACTAGCTTCAGATTCAAACCTGTGTGTCTGTTTGCTCTTGGGTTCAGTTCTCTTCATGCTCGTAACATACAGGTAGGCCAACTCTGGGGCTCGAACCCACAACCTTCCGGCTGAGAGTCCAACACCTAGACCACGAGACTATCCTGCCCCCCCTAAACAGATATTGTTATAACAATAAACTTTTTACGTTATAACGTGGTACTGATACGTTTTTTTCTTCCTGAAGTGGCAGCAATACGCTTCCGTACATACGCACGCACGCACGCAGGCACACACACACACACATATATAAAGACATGTGCAAAGCTAATCAACAAACCATTGTTAGACCTGTGTGAGCACTGAACAAACACTAATGAATAACAGCACAGAGGAGGGCAGGTAAACAAATAATCAGTGATTGGTACTCCATGAGAACTAATCAGCACACACACACACACACACACACACACACACACACACACACACACACACACACACACACACACACACACACACACACAAGCAGCATGGAAACACTCAATATTTTTCTTTGTCTGTCTATTCAATTATTATACCGATGGACATTCATGTCTGGTAAAAGAGAGGAACCAGTGTAAAGCTTTAACTTGGGTGACAGATAAAACGGTTTGAAATGATGATTCATGGATTGGCAGATATGATTGTTTGTTCTATTCAGTGAAGTGATGGCTGATAAGGGTTAGCACAAAAGCCAGATTACAGGCACGGTTGAACACAACCCCCGAAATGTGTAGTGTTTGAAATCTCTCCTCTGTCTGTAATTCTGCTACTCTCTACCCCTACCCTGTAACAACAGCCTCTTGATAATGTTATTGCTCATGGTTCATGACCAGGGAAGATAAGAGAAATGGGTTTCTTTAAGCCTTGCGAAGGCTTAACCTATGACTCTACTTATAGCAAGGCCCATAGACTCAAACAACCCCACTGGATTTAGTTTTTATACAATACGTCAGTACAATATGTCGCACAACTTGTAATGTTGTGCGATATAATTTAAATAATCAACAGAGGAGTGAATATTTGAATATAGACTAACGACTAGGGGAAAACATATGCTGGTTACTTGGAACTAATAAACGTCACTCAATCAAAAAGAAATTAAACCTCTCTTTAAATAAAATGTAGTGTAATAAAGTGTTGCTTCTTTTTAAAGGGCCAGTGTGTAGTTTTTAGTGACATCTAGTGGTGATTGTTGCGAATTGCAAACAGCCAGTCACT
>JAODLI010000018.1:7514546-7526606 GCA_027575585.1 Percopsis omiscomaycus
CCCCCTTCGGTGGGTTCGGTGAATGCGCATATGAAACTGGTGGGGTTCAGTACATCCAACAAAGTTAAGAACCACTGTCCTAGAATAAGGACAGCATCGTGTCATCATGGTTTCTTCACTTATGCATTTTTCAGTACATTACTCGAAAATTATCATTCACTCCTCAAAACATTGAATGAATCAGTCATTAATTGCTAGCAGCCTAAATTCCGGCAAAGTGCTTTAGTATATATTTAGTATAGTAGACTAAAGTAGTCTAACAGATTTGTTTGCTGTATTAAATAGCTTTATTTTCTCTTCCCGCCTTCTCTAGCTCGACAATGGGTCTGAAGAGACCGTCAACCCTCGATCTGTGAGGCTGAGTGTATTACCTCACACCGCGACTAGTCCAGCGACTAGTGATGTCAGCAGCAGATGGAGGCCAATCACTGAGTGAAGGAGGGAAAAAATGAAATCCCAACATAAGCGTTTATCACAGGCCTCATCCACTACATCCATGCCGCTCATACAGAACAGATGGATTCTGAACAAGAATGTTACATGACAAGGCGTTACATTGTCATGGCAACAAGAGCAAAATCATTGAAATGAAACAGCTTTTTTTTCAAATAGCTGTATTATAATGGTAAGAATACTGCCGGGCCGGAAGCTTCAGTGGTGACGAAGGATGAATGGAGAAAAGCAAGTGCGTGTCATGATACAATCTTACAATCTGATTGTAATAACCACCCGAGTAGCTTCTTCAGCTTTGGAACGATCAGGAACCTATTTTGTCTTGTGTCAGCCACTTGAGACACAGTCTCTATATTTATTGGACGGAGCTGTGCTTCCCAGTTCCTCAATTTGAAAACTCCATTTCATACCTTTCCAGATTAATAGACTCTTGACTTTATGCAGTGCACGGGTCTCCTTTGTTATTACTTCCTTAGTTCTGTACCCACTGTGCCAGACTCCTCTCAGTTTGCAGAATAACATCTGATCAAGTATTTTAGGGGGAGAAAGAGTAAGACAAATTCATTCTAAAATAAATGCAAATATATCTTGCTGTAAAATGACTCAAGCACAACTATAAGTTACCCGTTACAATACTGTGAAAGTACATTTAAATAATACTTGAGTGCCGTGACAAAGTATTTCTACTCAATTACTTTACAACACTGTATTTATGGCACATGGATATCACTGCACATAAAAGGGTCCTTTGCGAAGCTGCACAATAGAGGCCATCCCACTGCCAACGACGTTTTGCGGCAAAATAAAAATTACCGGCGAGTGACACTCGACGCGTGTCAATTTTTTTTAGAAGCGGTATCACCCGTGTCTCAATCTCATTGTATGTCTGACACTATGTTTGTGTGTTCATCTCTGAACAGGCACCCTGACAGCATCTTTTCGTTTTTCTCATCCTTTGAGGGATCCTGGTTTCACACGCATTTAGAACCCACCGCGCACAGCAACAGTTACTTGGGTGAACATATCTGTCAGTCAGAAGGTATACTCTTAGGAGATATTATGCTTCTCTACCTGGCTGCTCGTTGACTAAGAGCTGTCAGTCTCGATCCAGCTGCTTGCCTTTCATTCCAGTTTACGGCAGTTACCCAACCCCTCACCTCACAGGGAGGTTGTGTTTTCCTTTCTGACAGCGATTACTATTTTACCAGACTTGTATGCAAAGTTATGAGTTATCAAATCTACTATTCCTATTCTTTGATTGACAGCAAACGTCCTTTTAATTTACTTTGGTAAGAAAATGGCTGATGCAGTATCTTCTCATATTCTCACATTGAGTATGCATTTCAGCAAAACATAACTCTACTCCCCTACATTTTACAGAAAAACAGATCTGCATTATATATTATCCTCTAACAACATATCAACGTTTTACCCTTTCCTGGGCAGGGACCCGGCTGACCAGACCTGAAGTTGCCACGGCAACCAACTTTGCTGATGGAGTTAAAATGAACAATGCTATAACTTGTGACTCACTGCCCAGGGAGCAAGGTGGATGAAATTATGGGCCCTAGGTTCCAGTTCAAGTCGGAAGCGGAATCACGCAGCGCAAGCCCACGGCAAACTGCCAACTTCATAATCGACGGCGAAAGTCCAGACCGGCTAAACCTGGGAGAAAACTGTCCAAAATGATGTCCTTGTTCAGGAAGTGCACATTCGCCAAGTGCGCAAATATGGCACCTCAAATAAACCACCATGATACACGTACATATATTTTGTTTTGAGATTAAAAGGACACTAGTCATTAGTTAAATTATTCACAAAATAGGCCAACATAACATACACGAAAGTAGCGTATGTGATTTTAGATAGGTATGTCCTTAGTGCACTTTCGCCTAAAGTCCGGAAACTGCCACACAATGCCTGCGTCTGCGCTAAGACGTGGTCTGACCGGGTGGAAAACAACTAGAAAAAATTGTTGCAAGCCAGGGTCCTATATGGGTTTAATTTCAACAAAGTTATTCCATTGCAAAATTCTAAAACAGTCAAAATGACTTTGTAACGCTCTGGAGGTGAGTGCGGGTGCAAACTGGAAAGAGAGAGAGACGAGCTCAACATTTATTATAGCTTCACGGAACAATACAACGTGCTAAAGCAACCAAGTAAGCTTCAAAACTCAAAACAGCCAAGACAGAGTAAAAGCAAAACAGGCGATAAACCAACAATGAGCCGACGGTGGGAAACGCTGTCGGTCTAACTTAAATAGGAAAGAGTTAATTGTCCACAGGTGTGTGGGAAAGGCTGCACAGCGCACAGGTGTGTAGCCGTGTGGAGAGGCAGGGAGCGTGCGCTGAGACCAGCCGGTCGTGACAGACTGCCTTGGTAGTTCTAGTGTTAATTTATGAATTCATTTATTTTGCCACATTCCGGTTTATATGGCTAATCGTGCAAAACCAAAAATAAACAACAAAACACCACTATGATTTTGAATTATACTGCCTCTATCTCATTCTCTATTTAAAATTGCACCGGTGCGGTCTCTGCTTGGCAAGGAGCCAGCATCTCCCATGTTTCCAATATTTGAAGAGACATAAATCCACATTCTTATAACATGTTATTTTTTTAAGGTCCTTATTTATAAATTCATGTAAAGCAATTTCCCAACCCCAAGCATGTGCAGCTAGTGTGAAGCACAGTGCGTCGTTGGGACGAATCCATCTGGTCTCAATCCGTGCCTCAGGTCCTCCACAGTTCTCACTGACACAATTACACGCACGTAATACAGTATAACGTATTACATGCGTGGAACAGTGGACAGACCTTGCATGCGAGATCTGTCCCTGTAAACCATACAAACGACCAATCACATTTTAGAAAAAAACATTGTTTCGTTGAGAAAATTAAATACTTTTATTTTCAAGTGGGCAGTAAGGGAGTTCGATGGGGGCAATGCTGAACTCTAGAACCTGCCCCATTGCTCAGGACTGTTTGCATGCATTATCTTAAGCCGGAGGGGGTGGACTGAATTTTGATGAATCACTGAAACAATAGAACCCGAACCTAAGTGGCACTGCATCAATCAAACACTTGAAGCATTGCGGAAAAGAGGTTTGTAGTCCCTGTGCTAAATTAATGGATTTGAATCAGCAAAGACGTTCATACCCCCCCCCCCCCCCAACTCCATTTGCTTTCCAAAATGGACAGTGGCAGGAACCCAAGGAGTGCTTTGATTGTAAAAGGTTCTTGTGTGGTCAGATCAATAGACAGGCTCTTACGGGACTAATATTACCTATCTGTGAAAATTGAGTAATATTACTAGTTCCACTATAGAAAAGTTCTATTGATTGTGTGGTCAATATCAAAGAGCAAATATGAAAGACCGCACATAACGCCCTGCTGTGATGGACTGTCCTGTTTCTACCAACCATTTAAGAGGGGAGAAAATTCAATAACAATCGGAGACTAGTATCAATTTCCAGCTGTTGCTGTGTTTTGTAGTTCCTGTACAAATATGCCCCTGCATACATATTCAGTTTCCGCAACACATAATGTAAAAATTCAATTATGGAATGCTATTTTAGATCTCAGCACTTAAGCAAAATACATTGTTGTGCAGTATTACTAAATCGTGGACCAGGTTTCAGGGAAAAGCCTTCACTTCCTTCAGGTCATTTGATGCCGCAATGTATACAATGAAAAAATACCTCCTTGGTTCACACCGTGTTCTACCCCTTCCCCTATACAGTCAAATACCCTTTCATTGTATTTCAACATATCCAATAAACAGTGAAATGGCATGGGAATTTTGGGGTCTGGGGGCACTATAACGCATTCGGAGATTGTACCTTTAAAAGGAGGGATGAACTGTTCTCAAACAACCACCAAAAGGGAATTCTTCATTCCAGCGGTGGTGTTACTACACATTCAACACTGATACAGCAGTTGCCTCTAAGCAGTGAGCACTGTGGAGGGCACATCCAGGATGTTTGAATGCCTTCACTGAGCAAATGATTCATGCCGAGGCCACATGACTTTTAAAATCCTATACAATCTTGTCTTTTAGTCAGAATGCTGCTCACACTACAGGATCATGATTGGGCCATGGACTGCTCCTGCTAAAAACATATCACGTACAATGCTATCTTTTCTCTAGTGTAAGTCTGTATTATGTTACCTCACACCACAAAAGAGAGAGCATCTGCAAACTTTGACCACTACTGTTCAGCCACACTGAGAACCTAACGACTACATGCATTTATTTTTTGTCTGTAGAGAAATCAATTGATTATATGTTCATGGTTACAATATCCTTCACAAACATACACCCTCTGATAAACAGCCTTAAGACTACAGGATTAGCTGTGCAGACATTCCGCAGACACGTACAACCCCGTCTAACGATATCCTGTAAAATGGCTACAATCACACCTGTGGTGTGGTCCAGGCATTAACACATAGTTCTTTTTGGAAGGCTATTATCCTTCATCCATAGGGGAGTCCTTATATGCTCAACACTGTGTGAATGTAACACGTGTTTTCCCCTCTTTAATGCTGTCTAATATAGATATTTTGTTTGTAGATCTTTGTAGACACGAGCATTAGCAAAAATGACATGTTAGTAAAAGCGTAATAGAGCTGTTATTATTTGAAGCACTGCGTCACTCTTTTAAAATGATTAATCATTTCTGGCTCCCCAGAGGCGCTCTGTTGTTTTGGATAGGTCTCTATAAATGGCCTTGTGAACATCAAATTGATGATGAAGGTAGCCTAAGTTCTGCTTCAAGAACATTTGCTGACGGCCAATGTATCTATGGTTGTTTTTTAACTTTAGCTTCAACCGAACGAATACAATTTACAATTTGATCAAATAGCAGATGCTTTTATCCAAAGCGACTTACAATTACATGGTGCTATTACATAGAGCAGGTAGGGGTTAGGCATCTTGCTCAAGGATGCTTACAGGTAGGCCACTTACGGGGATCGAACCCCTGACCTTCCGGCTTGGAGTCCAACACCTAGACCCCCCTATAATGTTTACAGTGAAGAAAAAGAGGAATTAATAACCCTTCAGCAATGTGCGTATGTATGGTGTGGCCCTAATAACAGGCCCATTTACAACCCCAAGTGTTTCTTTTCTAATTACAAGCTATATTTTGACATTTTAAAGATGTGATATTTGTTACCAGGTCAAAAAAGGCATTCATTACTAAAGAGCATTCATTACTTCCCATACACATTATTTTGCAATATTTTTGTTGACATGTTGAGGTCCTCACATGCAGATGCATAACAGACAGTGTATAGGACATTTTTTATAAAATACATTTTTATACTAAAATGTATATTTACTATATAGGCTACCGTATATTGTGTGAAATGTGAGTAAAATGTGGAAGCAAAGGCCCATACTGCACGTTTTTCTGTTGATGCTAGCCAGTGAAATTGGCTGGAAAGGTTTCTCCCTTTTAGAGCAACATGACAGTACAGTGTCCAGTTGCCTGTAAATCTGACAGTCCATTTACACATAAAGTGGCTTATTTCATGCAGCCCTGGCCTTGCGGAGCACAGGTATGTTTAGATGCTCTCAGGGGTTACAGAATGTTGTTCCAAGTGCACTAGATGTTGGAAATGACAGCACATGGCTGCTTTAAAAAGATACATAGATAACCTTTGACGTTTTACGCTGTCTGTTTTTCACCATTCCACTACATAAAGCCTGATGTCTTATTGTGACTTGTTGTATCCTTGTTGTATCTCCTCTAAAGCTTGTTTTGGCAGCTGTTTTTTGGCTTTGTGGAGATGCTGCCCTAAGAGCCAGGATGGGCTTATATTGCAGCTTAATGCCGTCTAATCTAATAATAGAAACCATTTACTAAAAGAAAACAAATAGGCCTCGGTTGCTAATGCTAGACCTGGTTTCTGACACACCCAGTGAGGCCCAATAACCCAATTAGACAATGTAGCTCAAAGTGCATGCAACCGCAACGATATCCAGAAGTGGATATTGTGAGTATGTTCAACAGGACATCTGAAAAGGCACGTTCATGGCAAGGGTCCCATCCCAGAAGGCACTAGACTACCACCAAGAACGGTGAAATGTAATGGAAATGTAAAAAGGTAAGAGACAAAATTACATATTACAAAAGGTCAAAATATTACCCATAGGTAGTTTTCTGGGGCTTCACTGACGGTCATCAGCTGGGAATCTAAGTATTGATCATTTCTCCAAGGCCCTGTATGTTCTTTAGATGGCAATCTCCCTGAAAGCAATAGCTGCTATCTTCTGCCTATTTCCCCTTGGGGTGAGTATGACCCAATTTAGGTATGTAACAATGTCTCAATTACCTTACAGTAGAAGGCTGAAGCATCAGTTCTGGACCATATTGTTACTTAGTTTCTAGAGAATGAGGGCCAGTCGAATGTAATTCCCCTGTGAGAATGGGAGGATGGCCAATTTGGCTTTTTCCGGTGCTTTGAAGACATTTCTGTATTTCCGGTGCACATATTTTATACATATTCTGAAATTAATGAGTTATATATTATCATATTTGCTTATAAAATGTATGTTGATAGAACATGCATGAACTTTGTTTCTGCTGACCAATACCTACATTGACCAATAGTTGATGGATTATTCACATCCACCTGTAAGCTGTTACTGGATATAACGCTAAACTATTTGCCCTATTATCTTTGAAAGTAGCCTCTGGAGATGGATCCCACTGCTGTCATCAGGCTTGGAGATTAAAATCCTAATTGGACCATAATTAGGCGTGGTCTTTTCATCTAAGCCATAGAAAAAAAGCGTCACTAGCTAATGCCAATAACTGCGTCTCTGCATCCAATGTTCTGTCTTGCCAAATTACGTTACATTAATAATGTGCAATTACAGGGAAAAGATTGAAGTGTCACTGTGCCGAAAGGAGAAATTAAGAGCTTCCCAGCGCGGGGGGGATTTGATCCCAGGACACACTTGGTCTCGATGAAGGATGGTTTGATCTGTGTTCACTTACCTACCATATGGAGATTATTTGAGAGAGCTGTTTTGTCAGTTGTCAAATAATTTGCTCGCATTTGGGTTTGCTTGCTTTATTGATCTGCTTGGAGCGATGTTCATAAATGATCGATAGATAACGTGTTTCATATATTTTTGAATGAAATGTGTTAAAATTGCATGTGGCAGGTCAATTCTACTAATTATAAATTAGTTATGACTGCTTTTTGTTTACGAAAAGTATAATAAGTATAAGTATAAGTATAAGTATAGTAATATTACCGTGTAATTAAACTTTTCTTAAACCTTCGATAGTGTATCTTTTTTACCTCAATATTGAGTACTCAGGCTGTACACAGTACATCTGCCGTTGACTTCCATTGTTTCTCAAAAACATACTTAAACCTTTTCTTCAGACTGATCATCATCTCTACTGGTGGTAAGTTGCTCTAGTTTATTGTTTAAGAAATACTTAAATTCTACAAAACTGATGTAATTTCGGGAATACATACTACCAGTATAGAGACAACATTCAAAAATGTTTTTTTAAATAAATGGAATTCCGGATGAAAATACTGATCTGTTATGGTCTGCAAAGGATGGATTATGTTTTTGACAAATGTCAGCAGAAAGAGTGGGTTTAGTAACCAACGTTCACTTTATTTAAAAATATTAGTGTTTCTGCAAACTAAACTGTATAGTATAATAGGGAGCTAGCTTTTAATGTGCCTTGTGTGTAAATAGCTATCTATAATGATACAGGTGTTGGTCAAAATAGTTTTTGACCAAAATCAAATCAAATATCAAATCAAATTCAGTTGGACAGAGTGTGAACCCAACACCCCCAAGATTCATGGGAGAAAAAGTGGTAATGAAAAAAAAAATCTATATATGCTATGGTTAAATTGCAAAAGGACTCAAAAATAGGACATTATTACCAGAAAGGCAACACATTGAAATGCACAAATGTAATACCCATTCCATTTATCTTCTGCTTTCAACTCATCATTTTCTACAGTATGTGTCTTTTCTTATCTCACACACACACACGTCTGCTTGGTTTGGTAGGTATACATCACTTATTTTTTATTTTGACGATGTTATCAAAGACGTAACTGCGACTGCCGACGTACAAAGAGGGCACCTGCTCCCTGAGACAGAGCTGGAGAGCAGCAGCAGCAGCAGCAGCCGGGAGAGTTGCTCTTGCAGAGAAAAGCCCCCTGAGAGGCCCAACACTGATAAATCTCCCACATTTCCTTTATGATGTGAGACCTAAAGAGTAAGGCACTTCATCACCGGGGAAAGGCTTTCTGCTATCTGCCTTCAGCACTTCTCACCTTAATACGGAGGAGGAAATGGTACTAATAATGTTTTCGGGCGTGTTTGGTTTTGGGGAAATGGTTTCATACATCAGTTTCATGGGAGACGGGGGAAGGCGGGTGTTGACGGGGACGCCTGACTCGGGCAGGAAGTGGCATGCGGAAGCATTTCGCTTTGATGTAGTGCCTGTGAATGGCATTTGTTGGCGTGTTTCATTTTGCGCTGCCATATCAAATTGTGGTTGTTAACTTTGCTAAACGTTTATATCATGCCCTTTATATGTGACAATATCATAACAATTGAATGCTCAGGTGTTTGTTTGTTTGGACGCGCTTATGTTAATTATTATTAAACAAGCGTTCCAGTACTTGCAAACGTGTTGGTGTGACCGAGAACACCTTTCTATAGTAATCTGATGTGGTGTTATCCAACTCATTATGTGACTTTGCTGCGGTGGAGAAACTCCAGGAGGAGAAGTCTTTGTCAGGAGTTTTGTTTCTCGTTACCCAGAGGGCTTCAATGCTCCATATTTCTTCTGCAGCGAGTCCCCAGGTTATACCCGTGTTATCTCTTTACAGCCGCCCCCCCACCCTCCCTACCAAAAGACACTGTTGGCATTGATTAAGGTGCACTAAGAACCTGCTTATGTGTTTAAATTATCTGTGCCTAATGCTCGGGGCAAGCGTTTGCAGCAGTGCCCTGGGACCATATTATTCCTGTGATGGAAATGCTTTGAGGATCACAGCTTTGCATCCTATTTGGTTGCATAGCTGTGAGATACGCCACAGGGCTTAAAGGCCATTATAAATACATTGATTAATTCCTAAGTACTGATAGATGGGGGAAACTTAAGGGAGATGGAGGGTAACTAACTAACTCAAAGCTTGGGAACCTGGGAACTACAGTACTGTTGTTGTTGCAACTGAACCAGGCTTAAACAATTAGCTATTGTTCCATACCAAACAGTGTACTTTCTGGGAAAACCGATAACCTTCCCAGTGATATTTTACATCTCCTTGGAGCCCCTGAATGTAATGCAGTGAGAAAGATTAGTATGAGAACGTCTGTTTGTATTTACTGTACGGACTGGAGTAAAACCTCTTGGTTTGGGTTCCTTTGTTTGTTTTTGTATACACTGAACTTTTCCCTCTATTGATTGCGGTTTACATGGAAAGTCCAACACTGAACTTCACCACATCCGAAAAGCGTCTGCGTTAAAAGGTCACAGAGGCACTGATACTTGCTGAATGTAAAAGTGCTTTTTGGAAGACATAAAACCCCATCATGTATTTGCATTATATATACTTATATACAGTCTACAAAGATGTATTTATAGAGAGAGATTTAGTGGCTTTATTATTATTTGTTTGTTAGCAAATCACAAATGTATATTATATTAACATAGACCATTAGATTGTGATTTATTTTAGTCAGAAATTCAGGAACATAATTCCATTATAATCGTGTGACTCACTCATCTACAGCACTCTTGTTCTTCCAGAAAAGCATAAAAATGAAACCAATGTGCCAATAATATCCAGTCTGGTATTTGTTTGGAACATCACATTAAACATATCAAGGACGAATTATACAAAGAGCGTAATATCTGCGGCTCCTGTTTATTAATTAATTCACATTTTGTGTGACATTTAACTAATCTATTTGATGGGAGAGAAAATAAAAGCCAGGGTTGCAGTTATTAAAAAATCTTGCCAGGAGTGAAATAATAGCAAAAAATCAGTTACAGGCCCACGGAGCATTGGACAGGTTTTAGCGGTAATTGTCTTGTTGAATTACACACCTCTGTACCACCTGAGCCCTGAACCTTGCGATTGTGCTGTTGGAAAAAACACAGAACCAGTAATTACTGGCCATACGGTAGGTGGCAAGGACTTAGTCCGGAGAAAGATTTAGAGAAAGTGTCACATCTTTGTTTGAGGTCCTTGGTGCACAGATACAATAACAGGTTGGTTTCACAGCGATTCAAGGATTCAACTGCAACGCAGTGTTTTCATGTGGAACAAAATAAACTAAAACTAAGAAGAATATACAGTATACTTTCCATTTCAGACACTGGATTAAAGTAACAAATATGTAAGTGCACTCAAATAATTGTAAAAAGACAACTCCCCCAGGGAAACAATCTAATTCAATTAGTTGGCCTTGGTTTATTTTCACACATCACATCAAGGCACATGAGGTGGGATAATTCACTCTGGGGACATACCCAAACACACATACAAAGGAGGAGATTAACATGTACGACAGCTAAATTCTTCTCAAAAACTCCCTGCGTCTTCTGTACTGCCTGGCGGTATGTTACCAGTATTCATGGGAGGAGACAAACGTTCACATCTCATTGGGATGATGCAGAGATTGATTCTGCCCACAAGGCACACTTGATCCCCCCCCCCCCCATCAAACAACTGTGTATTCCTTGAAGAGGAGGAAAGTCAAATAACTATACATCTTTTAGCACCGAGGGCTACATTAAAGTGAACTTTCAAGTTTTTATTTTATTTATTTTATCACTGGTGTGAAGGAAGTGAGTTGTGAGCTATACCTAAGGTGATGAACAAAAGTTACAAAAGAAACAGTGCGCCAACTTTAGTACATTATTGCTGTTACGACCGGGGTCTGCGCAGTATTTAAGATATTTAAATATACACCGTAGGTGTATATACACTGCTCCCAAAAATGAAGGGAACACGTAATCATCACAGTATAACACCAAGTCAGTTAAACTTCAGGGATATCACTCTGTCCAGTTAGGAAGCATAAGGGATTGTGAGTCAATGTCACCTGTTTTGGTGCAAATGAAAGTGACAACAGGGGCACTGGAGAGGCAACAGCAAGACAACCCCCAAAAAGGGAATGGTTTAGGAGGTGGTGGCCACAGACAATTGCTCTCTCCTTATCCTTCCTGACTAATTCTCTAGTTTAGCGTTTTGCTAGTGTCTTTGTCACTTCTGGTAGCATGAGGCGGTACCTGCAGCCCATTCAGGCTGCACAGGCAGTCCAGCTCCTCCAGGATGGCACATCCATACGTGCCGTCGCAAGAAGGTTTGCTGTGTCTCCCAGTATAGTCTCAAGAGCATGGAGGAGATACCAGGAGACGGGCTGTTGCACAAGGAGAGCCGGACAGGGCCGTAGAAGGGCATCAACCCTCATCTATTGAAAAGGATTGTGCTTGATGAGTTCTTAATTAATTCCGGTAGAAACCTCCACAGGGTGTCCAGTCAGAACACAGAAAACCAGGCTTGCAGTCGTTCAAATATTTATTTTAAAGTTAAGTC
>JAODLI010000018.1:7526706-7540157 GCA_027575585.1 Percopsis omiscomaycus
GGGGGTGGAAGGTTGTGTGGTTCTGTTCTGCAGCAGCCTTCTGGAGGATTGACCAGGTCACAGTTAGGGGCACAGTAGAGGCTCAGGCCGGAAGCCCAGTGGTCTGGGCACTGGGAGATGGGCTCTGCAGGGTAGCGCAAGATGTTCTGACACAGCTGTGGCCTGCATTGCCCAGGGAAGCTCAGGCGAAGGTGTATCTTTGTGTATTTATTTGTTCAGCGGAAAATTAAGATTACATTAAATCTCAGAAATGAGAACAAGGGATGTTAAAAATTACCAGTTTAATCGTTAACCGAGTACGAATTTTGACACATTAATACTATCAGTTGAAATAAATAAATAAATAAAATATATATATTGTTTTTTTATTTATACATTTTTCTAAAGTAATGTAAAGTAAGTAAAGTAAAAATAAGTTTGCTGCATGGTAAAATAAACACTGCTGGTTTTAACCGATTCCTGCGCTCCTGAATTACGAATGCAGCACAGGAGAAGTCTCTCTCGCTATCTGCGCTTCATGGTCAGCGCTCCTCGGCACCAAACGACTGCACCGCTAGGTTTTGAAGCGCTAGCACGGCTATCGATGTGCTTCCTCAGTGATGAAGTTCCAATGCTGCGGCCATCGTAAGACTTTGAGTCGACTTTTACGAAGCCCTTTACGATGTCATAAAATAATTGTAACAATTAACTTTTTTTATTAAACAACTTGCCTGGGCTATTTTACCCGCAACCTGCCCGCGCACTGCAAACTCCCGATCTTTTTCCACATGTTAGCCTATATCAAATTTAGCGGTTCACCTGCGGGTACCCGACCCGATGCAGGACTCTGCCATGTTAGACTATTTTGACCGAAAGGGTTACCCTAACCCTGACCCTGAGATATGCATGGGCTACATTTTAATGTTGTCAGTTAACGGTTAATGATCGGCTATCAGTTATCGGTCAGAAATAAACATCAAAATGAGCATCCCTAGTGAGAACAAACTCAATCCAGGGATATTGGACAGATATGTACAAGTACAGGATCGGATGATGACTTTTAACTCCGCTAGGAGTTATGAGGCAGTGAGAAAGGTGCGAAGAAGCCATTTTCCTCAGCAAGTTCAGCTATTTATGAATTTATTTGCAGCGTATATAAAATATGCTCCGAAATATCTTTTGGGCGCTTGACAGGAAAACAAATACAACAAGCAGCTTGAGGTTCCTGCTCGTGAAATTTCAGATCAAACCACGCCAAGGTTTGACTCTCCTGACTAATGTGTTCAGAGTGCGTCACACCCCGCCCTGTGAGTGACAGTTAAGATAGACTAACAAAATAAGTGGGGGAGGGGGAAAAAGTCAACTGCAGCACATATCAAAAAGAGAGAAAAATGAGATGACAAAAGAAGGAAAACATCCATAAAGTTGTTCTCAAACTCTATATTGAGGTTATATTAGTGCAATCTATCAGTGATGTACTGGAAAATCCATAACCCTACAGTGGAATTTCACCCCTGTGTGCTGTTCCCCTTTATGAAGTGCAATCTCATAGCAGAACTACTTGCCTCCGCGGAGTTCATTTTTCAAGCAGTGTGATGTGGAATGGCAATGTCAGAAACATAGAGGCGTTGACTGGAGGGGGGGGGCTTCATTCTTATGCCATTTATCCATCAGAATGGCTTGTCATGCAGGCGAATCGCCCACACCGTTAAATAAGAGTCTGTACCATCACAAATTCAATCTCTGATTGATTAAGGGAGTCTGCTCAGAGGCATGAGCTGACTTTTCATGTAAGAATATACTTACAATAGCAAAGCCCGCACCTATTTAATAAAATGCTATAGCTTTAAGAAATGTAATTTATCTCATCGACTAATCTTTAGCTTATACTGACGCTGTAATCTTAGCGAAGTAGTCTCCACAAATAATTAGTGCTAATGTCTGGAGAATATGGTTTGCTTCGTAGGACAATGGTGCCAGACAGTTAGCACCTTTTGGTGAGACCATCCCGATCTTGCTAGCTATCTTAATGTTATTTCACTTTGTAAGTCTGGAAATGCTCCATTCATAATTGTTTGTATTAGAGGCAGTGCCAAAATCTGGTGCCAAAAGTAATTATCAGGTGATTGGACCCACATCAGTTAATCAGAACAACAAACATGTAACCATGTTTTTCGAACGCAGGCGCTAGCAAGTGGTTGCACCACCTTCATCCAAACAAGAACCACGTGATGATGAGGATTTTGAAACAGGCTCTTCTTGTTGACGGCATCAGCTGAAATACTCAACTGGATGCTTGTTTGCGAACGAAACGGGCACGCGGTTTTCTATTGAGAGTTTCCAGACTGATGCAGAGTGAAACCATTTTGTTTTAGCTCACAAGATCAGGATGGTTTCATGGGGCTGATAACCTCGTCCTGACAAAGAAGGCTCCAGCTTTAATAATTCCCTCAATGTGATGAACTCTAAACATCAACTACTCCAAATTCAAAGAAAAAGAGCCAGGTCTGCATTCAAGTCTTACCCTTACCCACACACATAATTACTGTTGAACTATGATGGATCTTTGTGACTCAAGACCAAAGTTCTCCCACTCAGAACATAAAATTGTCAAGCAGGGATGGCTTGAACATTCTCTGCTTTTACAAAAAAAGATTTAGACAAAGTAACCCCCCCCCCCCCCGTGCGTCATTCCCTCCCTCACACACGGGCATGTCTGCAGCTTCAAAGTTCAACACGGAGTGCCTTCTAAACTGTGGCTCATCTTTAGAGAGAAACACTGGCTTTGAAGCCCCCTCCCCCTGCAAGACAAAAAGATCTTTCTGAAGAACTAATGGGTGTTTATATGGAGTGTGATGTGAGGAACTGTCAGGCACTGCCTTTAAGTTGATTTGCAGGAGTGTCAGAGAAGAGAGGGGCTCTCGAGTCGGCGAATCATGGATTGTCAGAATTCAATTCTCCGGGCCGTTCTCCGGGGAGTGCTCGAGTCATCGTCAACAATAGGCAAGATGAATAAACCAAATCTCCTGCCGAGCATGTAATAATCTCCAACATAATGGCATTGCCATATAGGATAATTCAATCTGAGCTTGAAAAAGGCAACTGTTGATCAGTCATAAATTGGATATTTTAGATGTGTGCTTTTGTGAAAATCCCCAAGCACTCTCCCACCTGATACCCCATCCCCTGTGTGCGCCCACTCTCCGGTGCCTGTCCAACCTTTCTACTTCTCAATCAGCTTTCTTCGTTGGGGCACAGAGAAGCGGCTAGAAATCAAGTTCGCAGACCTACTGATGGATCACATCACGCGTTTCATCTTCCCCTGCTTTACTTTTTTCGGTTGTTCCCAGACTCATTACTGCACCAGCAGAGGCCCTCAAGTCTGACTTGGCAGTAGAACTTGTTTGCCTCATATGCATTGTGTAGCACCTCTGTGTCAACAGCCTCGGCAGCTAAACACTTCAAACAATGCAAGTTTAATGAGCAAGAAAGCAACAGTGTACCTGAGGGTATGCCATTTTTCTCCATTCTCTTCCCCTCAACTGACAGCGTAATGCTGTTGTCTCAGAGTTGCTTATGCGCACCACTTGCTTCTTTAATGTGACATTGTCTTCTTTTGCATATTTATTCTTTCCAAAACGTATTGACATGGTGCTTACCTTGATTCTTGCAACATTATGATGAAGATGTTTGCCTAAAACGAAACAAAATGCTCCCCTGTCAATTCAATTACTAGGGACATTTTCTGTAAAGTTTGCTATTATCACTGAGGGAATACTTGGCTTTCCAATAAAGTAGTATCTCTTCAATTTAAATGTCAAGATGATACAAATAATGTGTACCTTTTAAACTGCTATGACAGATTCAAACAACGATACCAGACATGATAAAAGTTTCAAAGAACCTTACTTGCAATGACCCATCATCTTTGGTTTAATCCTGCCATTAAAGGTGTTGCTATGGAGTAAATGTAATCACATGAATCAAAATGAACACACTGTCACGGTGCGAGGGTGATGAGTGTAAGTGCAGAGAAACCCACGGGCAACATATTAGCAACAAACGCACACAGCGTGTTTTAATACGCTGTGCGCGTACAGGTAAGTAGTAAGATAAAACAGG
This sequence comes from Percopsis omiscomaycus, assembly GCA_027575585.1. Lineage (NCBI taxonomy): Eukaryota > Metazoa > Chordata > Actinopteri > Percopsiformes > Percopsidae > Percopsis > Percopsis omiscomaycus. The sequence goes on from JAODLI010000018.1 coordinate 7,530,808, forward strand.
TAAATCCAGAAACGACCGTAGCAAAGTGTAGTGAGGAAATAATCACCTCATCACACACTCTCCGGCTATATAGGCTGGGAGAGCGTGGTGATGAGGAGATGCGGGACAAGTGTGCATGATTAGGGCGCGCTAATGAATGAACGACCATTAGCCGGTGGGTTGGTACACCGGCGAGCTAGAGCGGAGGGGCGGGGGCACTCCCGTTGTTACACCAACACGCAAACATTGTCATCAATACATTTGAGTTTGGCCACTATTATCTATCTAAAGATGTCTTTTAAAAATGAAGAAGTACAGTATATCTGCGGAAGACCCTGGAAGCTACTGTATAGATGCCATGGAAATGGAGTTCACGTTTGAGATAAACCCCGGAGAAGACTGATATTGATGTCGGGTCACATATACACTTCCAGACCAGCTTACTATTTTGAAAAGAATCCCAGAATCAATTCTATTCTCTCCGTGTCCCATCCAAGTAAAGCCTCAACCACTTATCACGGGATGAAATATCAAAGACCCATTTTTGGGAGTGTTTCAAATCTGTGAGACGAAACGATGGAGGGTAAGGTAACGCCACCCCCCACCAGACACACATACACACATACACACACACACACTCGGCATCTGGTGTCTTACCTCACTCCTGACTTCTTCCATTCCACCTCCTCTTTGGCTTCCCAGGTTAGGGTTAGCAACAGGGTTAGCAACAGGGTTTGCAATCTCATGACAGTCAGTATAAGACAGCTCATAGTGTCATATAAACACAGGCTACTATAGGCCTGTATATAGTCATATGTATCTTAGAAAAAGTCTGTGTTTAATTTATTTATCATAGTAATAGTGTTGTGTAGGCACATGTAGGCACGCTAATGAGAAACATTTTCATGTTACAGCTCTGGAAAATGTAGTTTCTCTTTCGAGAACTGAAATCCGCTGTCGTCAGTTTCCTGTTTACTGCAAAGTGTGAAACTTTAACATACAAACTTGCAGCGTTTGCTTTATTTCCGTCCTAATATCAAATGCTAAACCAATATCTGCGGTGATCCCACTGGGGTCAGAAACCGGGCCAAAGGCAACATCATCATCATCAGGTCACTTGGATCGTCTCTGCAACGTTTACTAATCTGTTATTAGCAGCCGTGAAATCCAGAGGGACAGGCGGCAGCATTGCTCTGTTGTGTGTTTCAGAAGCCCATTAGGGGCCGTAAATTTAACTAAAATAATTCATCACTCCTGAATGCCTCTTCTATGCAAATATTTTCTCAAAAATCCAATAAAAAAGGAGGATTCATGTTTGTCAATGTCATATGATAATTGGTCAAGGGATCCGAATATTGATTTGGAGGCTAAATGAGATTTTCAATCTTCCCCAAATGAAAACCTCGCTCAAATTAAATCTCTGTCTTCATGCCTCTGAGTCTTTCTCCCTCCCACCATGTCTGTCTTACAACCTTTTGTCTTTCCCACTCCGACCGGTCTTCACAAAGAAGTTGAAAAGACACGCAGAGACAATAGAGGTATTCAAATCCCCACATCTACACACACACACGCGCGCACACACACGCGAGCGCGCACGCACCAGTCTGCAGCAGTGCTGCAGCTGATAAATGACACTCTTGCTCGGTGATCAAAGCAGGTGAGTGGAGATGGCTAGGCAGGTGGTGCAGAGAGGAGGACTGCGGTCTCCCTGCACCTCCACCGCAGCGCACAATGCTGCTACCGTAAGCCCCCCCCACCCCCCCCTACCCCCGACTCCCTCGGCGACGCGGCCCCCGGCACGACACAGGGTTCATCATCTCCGCCATCTCGCCCCGCATTGTTTACTGTGACGCCATGTTCACCCAACCACGGCGGAACCCAGCGCAGACTTATTACACCCCTTTGCTCTGTTGTGTTTAATAAGCAGTGCACTGAGAGTACATTCATATGTTTTTAATGCATTAAGGGGAGGGGGGAAAAGGAGGAAATCACTGCTTATTGTGTTGTTGCTGCCAGCTCCCAGGCTCCTGGTTCTCATACATTGTAATTGCCTTGGGCTCAGAGAGAGGGGTCATGACTGTAGGAGAGCCAGGCGCGGTGCTTACACGCCTGCACCGGGGCTCAATATTTCAAGCTGAGAGCGGTCGTCTCCTCCCGGTCCGAGCATGGCCGCGGCACATTCAGGGTCTGCCGCGCCGCGCCGCCGCGCGGGTTCCGCTTTATTGCCTCCAACACGCGCGCGCGAGCATGCCCATGGGTGGCCGCGCGCATTTCGTGCAGGCGCCACCGTAACAGTCCCCCCGGCAGGTATTGATCCCGCTCGACTGCACTGCAGCATGCGTTTTTAAGCGTAAGGCAGGACTTATTACGGAAGTTAAATAGCTCTTAATTATAACTGTCAGTTAGTTTTAGATCCTGTATTGGCATCTAAAACAGGTCAACATGGGCTGAGGCTGATATCAGCTTGAATACACCCGCTTCATTTCCATCCTTTTTTTCCCATTCTGCCTATGACTCCTTAGACAGGGGGATATGGTGATGCTCGCTCTGCATGAATAGAAGCTAATTGTTAGCTTAGAACATAGTGGCTTATAACACCGGTAGGATCGGTTGTCGTAAGAAACCATTTGGCGCGGTCCGGGTTCGTATTTAAAAAATATCCCTGAGTCTTTGACAATCATGACATACATCCATTCTCGTTTCACTTTTTCTGGAGACTTTCATACATCTTATTTTCATATTGCCTGTAGTGATGCCCCAGATGTAAACACATGCAGCCAGGGGCGCCTTAACATTACGGTAGGCCCCGAGGCCTACGTTTTTGAGGCCCACAGCTGGAAGGATAGATAGCCTACCACCAGAGTACAGGACTGCATTGGGGTTGGGGTACCGCGGGATCCAACGCAAATCTCGCGGAGTGGGTGATTTTGCTGCGGCGGTCAACAAATAAACTGTAGGTCTCGACATTCAAAAATCTTCACGTTATTCTTCAGGATTCAAGTTGTACCATCACGCACTTGTTGTCGCAGGCCTTATCCAATAACATTGTGCTTTGTATGGGCGGTCGGGGCCGAGTCGCGGTCCGGTGTTATGCAATCTCCTTCTTGCATGTGACAGCGTTTCTGAAAAGCTCAGCTTTCGCTGCACATAGGCCTACTGGGCAGAACACTATAGTTCTGGGTGAACACGGCGTTCACATTCATCGAATTGGGAGAGCGGTTTTGTAAAGCTCCAGTTTCAGTGTTGGAAAACGCCAGATTAGTGTGCACGGAAGGCCAAAACAGAGAGATAGAGATATGTTTTCAAATGCTACTGTGGACAGGGAGCTAACCAGAAGAGTTGGAGTCAACAAATGAAGATAAAGAAAATCAAAGCAGGTCATTACAATACAAAAGCAAAGCAAGGCAAGTCGGACATTTGGACACATTTCTCAGTTGTTACTGCCAAAAATTGACAGCGACTGGACTTTATTAGTTGCGACAAATGTGCAAAAGTATTCATCTACAACGGGCACAGATCTGTCACCTCTGGGTTGAGGCGGCATACAGCTCCATTCTGATCAAAGTAGACCGTCTTTCAAGGATAAAGCACTACTTCCTAAACAAGATACGTTCTAGAAATGTGTGTAATTTGCTGTAGAGACATTAGGCCGTATGATTTTGAAAGGCCTTGTTGACATACATTTTGTATGTATGTTTGTGGGCTCTGCCAGGAGTAGACACACACATTGACCCCTGGGCCCTGGTTGGTCAGAGGCCCGGGGGTCAAGCCCGGGGGTCAAGCCCGGGGGTCAAGCCCAGGTAAGCCCATGCCTACTGCGTGCCCAAAAGGAAAAACATTGCCAACATACATGAAAAGAACACATATTTTTCTTTAATTCAAATAGTGGGATGAGCTATACACTGCTCTTTTACGTAGAGAGCACAGCCGTCTCTCTGTCTCTAGGGCCGTCTGAGTGCGGTGCTTCCCTCGGGCTGGTGAGGGTTTGGAGGACTTGGCCTTGGTTAATGGACTAGGACACGACGGGAGGAGCTTCTCCGGCGACGCTGGGAGATTAGCACAGGGTGCAGGCGATAACCTTTCTGTCTAAGGCACGGCTCTTCCCAGTTTATGCCAATTAGCCCCTGCCACGGGCCCTCACCCCATAGGATACCCTTACATGTATGCCAGTATGCACACGTGTGCATGCAGCTAAGCACTCAACCCCTGTCCTGTGCCAAGGTTCTGTACACATATGAGAATCGGACACGTTTCCCGACTGTTTATACTGCTTCTGTCCAGGCAAAGCTACTGAGTTGTTTTTTAAAATTACAATCTGCCTTAGCTGACGCCTCACAATTGCGTCACAGGTGTTGAATCATTGCTTTGTTCTGTTTGTTGCATTCAGAGGAGAATCATTCCCATCGCCACTTCCTTCGTTTGACAGCACTGGATGAAATAGCCAGGCACATATGTCAGGAGAGTAAGGAAGGTGGCCAGAGAGAAAATGAACAATAAGCTTTTCAGACAGTGTTTGTGCAGTAATTGTGCAGGGGAAAGAATCAGTAAACCCAATTAACCCTGCACTGTGGCCTTTGCCATGATCAGATCCTGTTGTGATGTGTTTTCTGATGCATTGTGACACTGCAGTTAGGGGAATCATTTCCTGCTGCATGGCGGTGTGAGCAATGTAATTGCACTATAGGATTTTAAATGATTGCATTATGCAAATGACTTTGCGTTCATGTGAGATATTTTAATGACATCCATAACTGGTTACGTTGTTAATAGAACAGAAAGGAACCTTTTTAAGTTTCATTGGGAAATGATAAATGTCTAATCAGCTACCAGAAAATACACAAAATACAGTATTGTATTATGTGTGTGTTTGACACAGAAGAACATTTTTATTAGACTCTATAAAAGCACATCAAGCTTGTTTCTTGTAGAAACGTTCTAAAATAATCAGTCAGCATCCAAAACTGATAAAACATACTGAATACCGATATGTGTTTTTGTTATTTTTCAGAATTTCTGCAGGATCCTTGCATTGTCAATCCACTTTAACATGACATCTGACACTGATCCCCTTTGTGTAGAAAACACGTTATGGTTTTAGGCCAGAGAAAATCCCTGACAGTGCAATTCAAGAGAATGAAAGGGAAAAGTCCGACCGAATATTCAATTTCCTTAAAGTGTCTGCCGGACACCAGTCCATATATTTTCCACCATGATCTTATCATGATCTTATCATCCACCCTTCGGTGGATAACACTGGAGGAGGAGTCTCCCAGAGACTTGATAGAGGTGAAGTGGATGAACTTGGGCGGTATAGACAACAGGCCCAAGTTTTAGAAGACAGACACAGTTTGCCTCTCTAATAATCTTGGGCCCTGGGCATTACAGCTGCCCCGTGGCAGACCCTCAGTCCAAATGAACATCAAAATCTGATCAGAGCATCTGCTCCCTACACTAGTCAATTCAAGGGTTTTTTGTGTGGCTGGTGGGGTCTTCTATGCCGGCTGGCAGATGTTCATTAGCCAGCTAGCCTTTCATCTCAGTCTGGAGAACAATGGTCTGGCAAGCTGTCCAACTCTTGCACCAGCTCATGTGGCATACAGTATCTGACCTCAAACCAGGCAGCAGTCCAGTCCACCACATGCAACACCTGGTATTCAATGGAAGTTCAAAGTGGCAGAAAACTTGACAAAAGCCTGATCAATAACTTAATATTTAAAAAGACCAAGAAGAGAATATAGGGCCAATGTCCACAAAAATGAGTTGTTTGCACTGGCCGCGCCCACAACCTTACTTATTGCTAGGTTACAAAAACCGTCTTCTAACACTTCCGCATTACTTCGTTAACTTTGGTTAACTTTAGAAAGTTTAGCTATAATTATGGAAATAAATTGTGTCCTGGCATTGGCAGTTTCTCCTCCGCCATAGTTGACCGTGTTGATATCGTATGTCCCGCCCCCTCCTCCCTCCGATTTGAATTGGCCCATAAGAGAGAAGTGACATTGACGAGCCCAGCGCTGTTCCACAAGTTGGAATGTTTTCATCTGAAAGCGGTGAACAAAGCTGAGTGCTGAGGGCGTTTTAGCACTGAGGACGTTGAGCTCTGTCAACGCTGAACTTCATAGGATTTGTATAGAAAATAGACACTGCCAGCGCAAAAATTGCATTTGGTGGACATACAGTGTAGTGTCCCATATGTAGCGTGCAAACAATGGCATATTTACTACATCCTGTATTGAATGTGTGAGCACAGTTAACCGACAATGTATATTGTCATCAACTTTGCTCATGGGTAACATTCCCTCAGTAGTGGATATATATTTAGAACTTAAATGGGTAGGTGTCTTTGTGAGTCCAGGGGACAGACTATTATCGCCTGTCTGCATGCACATGGGGAGAGCCAGAGCTGGATTGAGACGGTGTGTCTGGAACCGTGCCACTTACCATGACAACGCAGTGTTTTGCAAGCTTGTGTCCCAAACCCCTTTAAAAATAATGCAACTTCAAATGACTGTGCAGGCTGGTCAAACGTGGCTTGCAAGCCAACCAGCCAGCCATGGCAAGTCCACACATGGATTTTTATATTTATATATTTGCAGAATAAAAACAATAACAATAAAAACAGCACAGAAAGACAAAATGCTAATATATGTATCACTAAACAACTGCACAGGGAAGTGTGTGTGTGTGTGTGTGTGTGTGTGTGTGTGTTATAAGTTAAAAGAAGATTTCCCTTTCGCACATAGTTCCTGGTAAATTACTGGGATGACCTTCCAGGCACCACTAGTGATTTTCACTATTTACATATGCAGCTACTGTATATCCCTGGATATTGTTGCCAAACCTAGCCTGTACCTTGACCACAAACCTACCCAGGTAAATAACTTTATTACCTGCATCTCTGTCTCCAAGCCTCCCTGCACTTGGATCCACTACACCAGCGTTACAGAAAAACTAGCCAAACTATCCATCCAGCGGGAACTAGCGGGTGCAGTTTGCCAGCAGACCTGACCTGTGCGTGCAAACAGAAGCTGCTCTTGGACATCCCACTCTTGCAGTCACCCCCTGCCGCAGGTGGTGACTCTGGTTCCTGTTACCGAAATGGTTCCTGATCCAGAGACGGTTTCTGTTTCCATGTACCTCTGCCTGTGTGGATATTGTTGTGGATATTGTTGCCGAACCTTGCCTGTGCCTTGGCCATGAACCTGCCCTAAGTAAATATCCTACTTACATGCATTTCTGTCTCCAAGCCTCCCTGCTCTTCCACTGCCAACACCAGCGATACACTTGAACATATTGAAATCCCCTTCCCAAAATGTTATTAAGCTATTAATTTGAACAATGACGCCAGGTTTTTCTGTACATACCTGTACTGCCATTGTACAGTGGTAGTGTTCCAGCGTAACCCCACATGTATGTCACAACAGACCCCCAGACACCAGAGTGTTACAGTCTTTGGAACTGAAGTTATCACCCTGTCACTGGTAGGGACACAAAATGTGACGATGACATGGCATCAAAACTTCAGGTTATGTCACAGCCTATATCACTCGTGGTGATATTCCACCTGCGCTTTCCTGAATCGAACCATACGTTCTCTTCAATATGGTGTGGCCATATACGCCCTTACTTAGAAGCAGGTTTTTTTCATAGGTTTTATGCCTGCAATGTAAAAAAAAAAACTTTGACTTTCCGTGTTGCGCTAATTCTCTGTTCAGCTTCAGTGAAATGTCATATTAATTATTTATAAAGGCAAGAATGAATGTTAAGTTTATCAACAAATATTGTTTACGGTGTCATAAATATACGCAGCATGCAAACTTAATATGGAGAGAACTTTTGGATTTGCCTTGACTTTTTTTCCCCTGTTTATCCCGTACACAAGAGAATAAAAGGTCATTATGTGACCAAATAAATGCATTTTCCAGTTTTCTGTTTAAGGCCCCCTCACTCTTCTGTTCATGCTTGGAATGCCATGTGTGTTGCATCCCAACGGGGGTAAAGGATAAATATTTATAACGCATTTGGGAAAAGAAATTGAATTGGAAATAAGGATCAATAGTAATTCCTCCAAATCACTTTTGCTTACATCTCACAGCTGGAGACAAATAGCATTTTTTGATGCAGAAAAGATTTGCAATATGCCGCTTTGAAAGTGTTGTTAAGGGTATATGCATGTATATTAGTATAAGTAGTCTTATCTATTCAGTCCCAAATTTTCTCTCTTAATCTTTTTCTGTTTTGTTGTCTTTATATAATTAGAATATTCTACTTATCCCAGATTGTTGCAGAGGCAGATCGCACAGAACTTTAGCCTGGTGTCCGGAGCCAATTCACACTTATGTACATGTGGTTGTCCATGCTTTTAAAACTATTTTCTTTCCTGCAGCTCCTGGCCAAAAGTCGGCTCGATTGTTTTTAAATGGCGACATCTCTGAGCCAACACGTTTGCAGCCCGAGGTGTCTAGAGAGCGGGATTGAAATGCTGTGATTGCTCTTAAGAGGGTTGAAGGGTGTACTATTGCAAATCCATAGTAAGACTCGAGCTGATTGATTCCAAATATTACAAAGGGGAACCGTGGGTCAGATCAAATTGATTTTTCAGAGACAATTTGCCGAACAAAGTGTCCATGACTGGCAAGGCTACTGAAATGTGTGGCGAGATAAAAAAGAAAGAGAGCGGGGGGGTAGGGGGAATAGCTTGTTCAGGGTTGTCCGATAAACAGTTGCTGCTTTTACACCACCTGGTATTGGCAAAGAGGATATTTGAATTCATTAGTTTATACGCATTATAGTAACCGAAGCACTTCGTTTGCATTATCTTCAAAATGCATTTAGACATCAAACAGATTTCCCTGTTTATTACGGTGCGCTGTAGAAGCCGAACGTCAGATTAAACACATAGATTTGCATATAACTCACCATTCAAATGTTGCAATTCTGCACTTTCCTCAGCCTGAGCATTTTAAACTCTAATGATGGTGCACTGCTGCTGAAAACATAATAAAATGTACGTGTTTTGTTGCTTTAGGAGTGCCTGATTTGAATCATAATGTCTCTGCCCCTTCTATATTTAAATTCATATATTTGATGCTTTTGCTGCATGGCCTTCTGCAACATTGTTTGACAGGCACCTGAAAAAGCTGTATCTGTGAGCGGGCATCCATGGGAATAAGCTTTGAAGCGATTACATTTGATAGCAATCTTCAATGGGACCTTGAATGACAGCTATGCATCTGTTTGGAGACAAATGCAAAAACAAAATGCTGCCACTCAAGTCACCTCCCCCTCGTCTATAAGCATCAACTCAAACCTCACCTGGAAAACAATGAAACAAAACGATGTCTGAAATGCCTCAGCTGTCTTCAATGCCC